>NAJN01000784.1:0-17337 GCA_005059845.1 Cryomyces minteri | reverse complement strand
AAACGACATCGACAAAGTGGATTTCAGTGGCATTGTCGACGGCGATCAAGCGCAACGAGAGCCTCGATCATCAGTCAGCCCCTCCTCAGCTCCAGAATCACCCGCCCTCTTTGACATGTCAGCAAATATATCCGCCGCCTCCTCGTCATCGTCAACTATCCCACCAGCTACAATGTCCGATATTGAGAAGCCCGCTATAAGTTCGGGTGCAGATTCCCCAGCTGTATCAGAAATGAAATCCCGGAGTGCAACTCCCAAACTACCCAAAATCGATCCCGAAGTCCTCAAAGCCCGCCTGCAGGCTCGCATCGAAGAGCTTCGTGCACGACGAAAAGCTGATGGACCGAACGGGCAGCCCGCTCGTAACAGACAGGAGCTGCTGGACGCACGACGGAAGAAAGAAGAGCAGCGAAGACAGCACAAGAAGGAGCTCCGGCAGAAAGCCAAAGAAGAGGAACGGTTGGCGGCTGAGGGATCACACAGTCCGCTAAGCATCGACATCTTCTCTCCACGCTCGCCCGCCCCGATCGACGTAAGCATCGACATCTTCTCTCCACGCTCGCCCGCCCCGATCGACGAACAACCCAACAACTTCAGCTTCGGCCGCGTCGCCTTCCCGGACGGCGCTGAGGCCGACGCCTCCCTGACAAACCTGATCGACCGCAAGCCGAAGAAGGGGCCCCAGGACCCGCGCACCGCACTCCAAGCCGCCAACACACGCGCCTCGCGCCTCGCCGGCCTCGACGACGCCAAGCGCGCCGATATCGCCGAAAAGGACCTCTGGCTCAATGCCAAGAAGCGCGCACATGGCGAACGGGTGCGCGACGACACTTCTCTGCTGAAGAAGACGCTCAAGCGCAAGGAGAAAGCGAAGGGCAAGAGCGAGCGCGAGTGGGACGAGCGGATCGACGGCGTCAAGAAGGGCCAGGAGATGCGACAGAAGAAGAGGGAGGCAAACTTGGCGAAGCGCAAGGAGGAGAAGGGCATGAAGGGAAAGGGAGCCAGCAAGGGCAAGGGAAAGATGGGCAAGAAAGGGAAGGGAAGACCAGGGTTTGAGGGCAGTTTCAAGGCCAAGTCGAAGTAGTAGAGGATATGGCGGGCTGGGTTGGCGTACGTACTGGATGGAGAGCGTAGTGAAGCGGTTCGGAAATGCACAACGACACTCACTCTCCCGCCTGTCAGGTCCACGACGTTGGGTAACTCTATCTGCTCCTGTCCACGTTGGCTATCCCATTCTGTTCCCAGCAACATGCTCTTAGGGAGTGTGAACGCTCCACGTCATGTCTGACACTCCTTCCCATGCCCATTCCTTGTATCGGTCTCGATCGTTTCTCGAAGGGCCTGGATCCGCGTCCGCAGAATCGACGTCGCCATCATCGATCGCTCCCGTCGCCTCACAACGTCCTTGATCGGCGCGGTTGTTTTGCCGGGCGTGGAGCAATTCCACGAACTACGTGTCGCCGTCTTGCTTCGCCCGCGCTCCTCTTCTTCGATGCGTGCACTCCTCCAATCGGACTTGGGAGCCAGTAGTAGAAGACGAGGAACGCTGGCACGTGGTGGATGAAGCGAGCAGGACACGTCAACTTGGGGGCGCGACACGTTCCCACAAGACCATATCGACCTCGCGCAGCTCCGCCCACGGGCTTGCCTCGCATCGTGCTGCCGCGTTTTTTCCGTCACCACTCTTATGGCTGGCTCTTCCCCTGTTGCCCGAAGCTGGCGAAGACGGATGGCAAAAAGGATTCGGAACAGAGCAAGTGACGAGGCGGTGGGTGATGGGAAGACATCGCGGACGCAAAGCCTCAGGGAAGCGAGGTTCGCTGAGCGCTGGTACGTCGAAAAAACGACACACAATGCATGTAAGGGGTTTCTCGAGTTGCAAGAGCAGGCTGCTTCGGAACTCGCTGTGCCACAGGTCGCAGCCCCTCTCATCCCAGCGAAGATTTCCATCACGAAGCCCGCGATACCATCCCACTCCACTCCGCCGGCCAGCACAAAAGGAATGCCAGGACTACACGTGTCCTGGTGTGAATAGGTCGTGGCAGAAGCAACAACCATGGCTGCACGAGGTCCGATTCTCCTGAATCTCGATGGACGTGATCTGACTACAGCATTGTGATACGCAGCTATCAAACGTAACGGAAAGGAGTGAAACTGTAAAGCTCCGGACGTACACTCGAACCAAAAAAAAACCCCCCGACAGTGCTTGCCGCTCGCTGCCCTCATGCTCCCGCTCATGCCCGCAAACTGCGACTCCGAACACTGCCTTTGCGGAAACCGAGGAGCGCCAAACCCTTGCCTGCAAAGCCATGCGTGCCACATCTGTTCAGGCCCTGCCTCTTGCCTTTCCGAACACCGGCTCCAGTCTCACACCCCCAAAACTCCATCCACCCGAGAACTCGCCTTCCCTGAAGCTCTTACTGACCACGAGGCCCAGCGCGCCGTCCAGCCCCACAGCGACCTCCAAGTCGCCCTCGATCCCGATCCAGCCCTCGCCCTTCTTCTGCTTGTACCTGGTGCGGCCCACGCGCGCCCTGACGGCGTCTGGGTGCAGCAGCACCGGCACGACGTCCGGGGTGATGCGCACGTCCACGTAACGCTGCAAGAAAGTCGTGCTGTCGTAGGGCTTGCCGACCGAGAAGACCAGCTCCGATAGTCGCCCGGCGGCACGCCCGTCCTCAGCGCTCGGAGGCAGATGTTGTCGGCTCGGAGACACGTCGTTACTACGGCTTCCTCCCTTCTCCCGTCGCCGTCGAGATCGCTGGCTACGGGGTAGACCTTCCGCAGCCTGCCGCTCGTGTCGACCACCAGTCCTCCCTCTCCCGATTGGCTTGTACTTCGGGCTTGCGACATTTCGGCCACAGTCTCAGCGCTGGCCGTTACGCCAAGGGGCCAACCCGTCTTGAAATCCAATTCCTCGTTCACAAAGCCCCCATCGACAACGCCACGTCCCGACATCCCTACCTTGAACTGGCTCGCGCTGATCTCGAAGCGAGGCGGCAGCGCACTCAGCTTGACCACCAGCTCTCCCAGGTGCCTAGCTCGCTTCAGCTGCTGAGGATCCCGCAAGTACTGCTCCGTCAATGCCGCCATCTCGTCCTCCTTCCTCCACTGCTCCAGGCTGACATTCGCCAGGCCGCCGTCGACATCGAAGCGGTAATATTTCGTCGCCGTGCCGTAGTACATCCGCTGCATCTCGTTGTCCACTCTGGCTGTTCCTGTCGCCATACTCGCAAGTGCGGAGGCTAGCGCGATGTCAAGGCCTAGGCCGAAAGGCAACCAGGAGGCGACCTTCTTCACGGATGGGATTGTGGCAAGGCCTGTACCAACGGAGACAACGATGCCAATGGGACGACCTTGCCATATGCTCTTGGCGGCGTAGTCCACCTCGGCACAAGGAGAGTTGTATCCCAGCCCACCATCCAAGTACGTCATTCTCGGCGTACCGAAGGTCATTTCCTCGAAGAACGTTGGAGCGGCTGTAGTCGCTCGAAGCGCTTCCCAGATCCGCGTGGAGTGGTCATTCGGATCGTATGTGGCAAATATGCGTGGCAAACCGAGCGCGTTCTTGGGAGCCGAAACGACGAACGCACGGCAACCCTTCTGATTAGCTCTCTTGTGCACGGAGCTGCGGTGTTGAATGCGCCAGGTAGATTTACGGGAGTGTTGCTTCGGACAGAGGGTGTCGGAAGAATTCTCGAGACTCCCGTTCCCTAGCTGCCCACTACCACTTTTTGCTAGCTCCTCGACCTCCTCTGGATGTGCTGGGGCAGGCCCTTCCTTCGAGTTGTTCAGGGAGTCCTTAGGGCTTCGCGTTGGGGACTCTGTAAGAACTTCCGGAACATTGTCCGCCCATATGCTGTCTCGCTGTACACCAGTCTCCTGCACTTGCTCAAACAGTGAGTCATCCCACATCAGCTCATTCGCATCGAACCCGAGTTTCACCAGGGCGTTCTTGATTGCTCGCTCCAGGGTAGCACCTCGGAAGCGAGTGTTTCCTATCGGTACTCTGAGGCCCGCAATGCGGAAAGAGCGATCTCTCTCGAAGATCTCCTTGGCGAGCTGGGTGTAGATTTTGATGCACTGGCGGCAATCCAAACGGAGTCGTCCAAGCAAGATAGCGATGATGCCGCCGGTACTGGTGCCGCCGATCAGGTCGAAGTAGTCGCAGGGTTTCAGTGGCGTGTTGTCGAACTGGTCCCGTTTCTTCAGTCGCTTCTCTTCTTGCGCAATGTTCTCCATCAGATCGTCCAGGACCATCAGACTCGAGAGGCCCCGTACGCCGCCGCCGTCGAGAGACAGTAAGCGCAACGGCGCATGAGGGTTGTCTTCGTCCATGAACGCGTCCATGCCTGGTTTTTCCCTCCCGATATGGATGCTCACGGAGATAGACATGTTAGGATGGCATGAGCGTTCGGATGGAGATGACTTATATACTGTGATAGAGGCCGCCGCTGTCGTCGTGTGAACCACTGATGACGAGGATGAGTCATGTGGAGGCTGTCTTGAGTTGCAGCCTGCGTGTCAAAGAAAGTGTTGCCTTGTGATGGATGTCCAACGTCGTTAGTATTGATGCGCATCTAGTCAGTACGGAATTTGAAGAGATGAAACACGCGCATGATATTTAGCGTCGAACACACCGATCCAGCATAGCGAGTATGTCCATCAGAGAGTTCGGTTCAAAGAGAGGCGTATTTCTAATACCACAGCGTGACTATGGATGGTCAGAAGGCTGTGCCAAGCCAACGTAGGGCATCGCCACAGAGGAGTATGTGACGCTCGTCATCCTCATTGGCGAGCAACAAAGAGCCAGTAGCACAGGCTTCTGCAAAGCCAGCATGCATTCCTCACACGCGCTCCAGGACTCGTCAATCTAATATTGGTGGGTGTCATCAAAGATTGATGATTGCGAAGGGGGTCGCGTTACCCCTTGTCATGTGGTCGACTATTGGGTGCGGCCTCACCCGCTCAGCCTCAAAGCCTCGCTAAATGGGCTACGCCTTGGCGTCCTGTGTGACATTTCGAGGGAGGACAAAGAAACCGGACAGAGTGCCCAACGCGGCTGTGTGAACATGACCATTGCAGAAGGATTGCTGCATCGTACATTACGTGGTTTCGAGAACTGAACGACGATGCAAGAGCGGTCTAGACTTCGATATTTTTCGAGAAGACCCTTGTAACAAAATCACCAGGACCATAATAGCATAGAGATCGAGGAGAGAACTGCGAACGTCTGACAGATATGTATCCAAATGAATCCGAATCTTTGCAGTGACTAGAACGACACGTGTTCTTGGGCTGATACTCTGCCCTGACACATTGAACAGAATCAATGGAATGAGAATCTTGATACATCCAGACGATTTCTCCAAGTCGCAACAGTGGGATCCTCGGACACAAGGGCTGAACGACAACGTATCCATGTTTATCAATGAAAACAAGAGAAGTGTATGTGACGTGACAGTGCACGAGCGTGATGTGCAAAACACGAGCTGAGTCGAGTACATAAAACTTAGATGACCACTCGCACCGTTTTCAACCGCCCAACTCAGTGCGGTTGAGACTTTGGGCCTTTGCGATCACTATGACGTCTCATCACCTACCTACCTACCTACCCTACCTCTCACCCCTCCACACTTCCAGACAAGAGGGAGAAGCAAAAGGATCACCCGCACTAAAAGCAAAAACATATAATGGTCCCTACGAGGGTCGAACTCGCGACCTTGGCGTCTCAATCGCATCACCGGAGTAATGTTATTTATTAGCACCACGCTGTTCCACACGTCAGCTGTGCGTCGAAGCGAAGACGAGTGAGGGCGGTATTTACCTCTAACCAACTGAGCTAAGGAACCGCTTATTACAAGCCCTGCAAGCAAAATAAGGATATATTTCTGAGTTTGACAGTGCCGCCGAAGACGGCCAACCGAGAACCACGGTCACTTCCAACTCTGTCACAGTCGTTCCTGGTACCCAACAAAGGTCTTGCTCAAGCCATAAGGCGCCAAGTATGTTGGCTGTGGCCTGGTCGATGTGTGACACAGGAGTGCAATGTAGTCTACAACAAGAGGAGAACGAGTACGGTTTAGCGATGTGCTCGATGTGCTCTGTTCCAGTGACAAACTCGCTCAGTGAACCACAAAACGTATACCGCTGTACAATGACCGTCTGCCAACGCAGGAGCAGGACCCGGTTGCTCTCCAAGAAAGCCGCTGTTACCATCCCGTCGCTACAACCCGAGGCCACAGCATGCGACCGCCTTTTCCACAACGCCGCGCTCAAAAGTCACAACCCCCCATTCTACCTCATCACGGCCTGTTCCAACGCCCGCTGTACACCGCCGTCCATCTTTTTGTGCTGCTCTGCGATCTGGACGTGCCCGTTCGGCTCGTCGCCAGACTCGACGGCCGTTATCGACGACGCCTCCTCGCCATGCTCTTCGCCTTCATCCGCCTTCTCCTCGTCCTTTTCGTCCGCCTCGGTCGGCCGGCTCATCTGCCGACCGTTCTCCAGCTGGCCCTTCTTGTCCTCCCGCTTCTCCGTCATGGCGCTCTTCCGGGGTTTCTGCGCATTCTTCAGTTCCTCCCGATGCCGTCTGAAGACCTTGTCGAATGAGAGGCCCTTCTCCTTCGCTTCTAGTGCTTTATCCGTCTGTTCTATGTTCTCAAATGCCCCGTGCTCGCTCATCTCTTTCCTCTCTCGTTTCGCCTGCAGCCGGCCCAGTGGGCCTTCGTTCCTCTTCCTCTCCTCGGCAGCCCAGATCTCCTTCATCACTTTCCAGCCCTTGTTCGCCACCTCGAGCGCACGCGCCTTGTCTTCCTCACTCAGCTGCCGTAGGTCGTTCTGGCCTTCGATAATGCGTGCTTTGCGGATAAAGTTTGTCGGCTGTTTGCTCTTTGTGATCTCTTTCTGCACACCCTTGAGCGTGTAGGCGATGGGCCCGATGATGGCAGCAATGTCCTTGAGAACAAAACCGCCGATGCCCTTTCCAACGCCGGAGACGAGCCCCAACGCACCTCCCTCACGCGCCCCGTGATAGGGTTGCATCACTACACCCGTCCAGCCGTCGTAGATCCCATACCTGAACTCGTTGCCGGCCGCACGGAGGCCAGAATGAATGCCCGATATGCGTATTGGCCTGCGAACAGTCTTGTCGCCGTAGAGGCGTGGTGCGTTGTGAAAGCCTTGAGCGATTGCAAGGGAAAGATCAATCGGTGCACGGGCCAGAGCCGCGCCTGATTTGAGGAAGCCGTGGCCGACGTCTTCTGCGATTTCCTCTACCAAGAGCTCTTCAGGATCGGCGGACATTGCGGACGTAGTTGTTGCAACAGTGTCGCCACGACCTGGTTGTGGGCGTGCTGGTCTCGACAGGTTATTAGGTTGAGAATTGGGTGAGCCTAGACCGTCATTCTGTGTTTTGGCGTTGCCATTCATCCCGTCATTGACTTGCTCCCTGTTCTGGCTCGGACTCATGAAATTCTCTCCCTTCTTCATCGCTGCCTCTTTCTGCTGCTGCCGCTTCCTCTTCTTCTCTTCGTGTCTTTTTTTCTTCTCGTAATGAGCCTCGCGTTTCTTAATGTGCTTGATCATCTTGACCGGAACCATGCCAACGCCCTTTGCAACACCAACAAAACTGTTCACGATTGCCGCTCCGCCTCCAGTGATTGGCTCTCCTGGTCCCTCGAAATCGTTCCACTCGTAATGCCGTATGAGCTTGAGATCGTGCCACTTGATCTTCTTCCGCTCGACAAGTAGCTCTGCTGCCAACGCACTGAGCCGGAGGTGGGTATCCTTCAATTGCCAAACAGCCACTCGATCCTCCAGCACCGAACACCTCATTGAATGCTCGCCTCGAAGCGGCAGACTGCGATGGAACGACCGGACCGCGTTCTCTGCGCCGTCACCTTCCTTTTCGATGCTCTTAGCGATCTTGCCGGCATTCTCTCGCGCTTCATCGGTCAAACACTGTTTGATGCCCTCAGTAAGCCGCTCAGTGGTCAGCTTCTTGTACGGTATGCACTCATGGGCACCTGCTTTGGCGGCTGCAACCATGTTGCCCCAGAATGGCTGGTCGCCGAAGAATGGCACAATCATGGTAGGCCTCCCACACTTGAGGCCAATGGCGGTTGTACCAGCTCCTCCATGATGGATGACGGCGCTGACTCGAAGGAACAACCAATCGTGAGGCGTATTCTCCAACATGTAGATGTTGTCGGGCGTGTTTTCCTTGTCTCCGAGACCACCCCAGCCTTCGCTGACGAGCGCTCTTACTCCAGCCATCTTGACAGCGGAGAAGATCAGCTTAGTAAATCTGCCCGGGTCGTCGACAACTATACTGCCAAACCCGATATATACGGGTGGTTCTTCTGATGCGTCCAGAAACTCCGCGAGGTCTTTCGGTGGCTTAAAGTTGGAAGCGAGCTCGAGGAAGACAAAGCCTCCTATATCGATCTGAGGCCCCCAATCTTTCGGTTTCGGCACCAGCGTTGGTGACCACATGTAAGTGTAGGGCACTCCAAGTCGATACATCTGACCGGGGGCCCACAGGCCAGTCAATGGCTCAAGTCCTAAGCTCTTGACCCGGAACTTGTTGACTAGGTCACCGAGACTGGGAGTCATCAGACGCGTTCTGTACAATATTCCTAGGAAGTTGTAACTTACCCTTGCCACGTCATCATCTCCACCAGTGGATAAGTCATAAAGTTGGCGTAGTTCCTGTCCACATTGCTGCTCTTGATGTTGGCGAGTGGGTGAGGGAACTGCGAAGTCGGGGTATAGGGAAATGTAAACATCATGTGCAACGGAATACCTAAGCGCTCTGCAATGTGTATATGTGCAAAGCTGGGGGGATTGGCTATGATTGCATCTGCAACAAATGGATGCTTGTCGCCCACTTCGTAGTTATCAGCTGGGTGGCTCCAGCCCAATCGATATAGGGTTACTGACTCATCTTCATGTTCTCCTTGTCGTGCTCGTCATCTGTAGCGTTGATGCACGCTCTCCACATGCCCTGGAACATCTCATACATGGCAGCACGCCGCTTGCCAATCTCTCCGGCCCTGACGGTCTCCATGCTAGGTATCAAGCCTGGGTTCTTCACCATGAAGGCCATAAGTTCAGATGGATCGCCGCCAACGGAGAAGAAGTCCAGGCCAGAATCTTTCTCGACGAACTTCTTGAAAGCAGGATGCGTAGCAATCCTAACTCGATGCCCGTATTGCTCCTTCAGAACCTTGCCAACTTTCAGGAATGGTTGGATGTCTCCCCTCGACCCAATGACCATGATGACGATGTTTAACGTTGGGGGCTTCACATTGCCATAAGTCGAAGGGGCCAGCGACGCCGTGGTAGCACGACCCTCCAGGCCCGGTCTCTCGAACCTCGCCTCGTCCTGCTCCTCCACAGTGTCCAACTCTTCGTCTGCTTGCTCGTGGGGATGCAGGTTCAGGTGGTGCCGAAGACTAGTGCCCAACGCTTTCGCTAGGTATCCATTGTTCACTGTCTCGTTGAGCGATATGTTGAGGCGTCCGTCTCTTTTCGACACTCGACCCTTCGATTTGTAGTGGTCGTTTCCTATAGAGAACCGAGAGTACGGCGCATCGTTCGAACTTCGTCGTCCGCCCTTCTTCTTGGCCTCCTTCGCCCTTTCATTCTCCTCCCTGCGTTTCTTCCTCCTTTCTTCCCTTACGCCTTCGTCCTCTTCTTCTGACGAACTCGACGAGTCCGTGTCTGATACATGACCGAAGTCGTAGGAGAAACCCGCATTGTCGTTGTTGTTAGGCCTTGAGCCTGTCGCCCGTCTTCTTATGCCTAGCAGCGAGCTTCTGGGCTGGGCTTTGGGTCTCTCTGTCCTCCATCTCCTGTCCAAGCTCGGTCTGTTTCCGTCGCTTGGTGCCGTCCCCACTCTTTTCGGCGCTTCAGATCGCGGCGGCAGTATAGCGTTAGAGCCAGTTGGTTCTGTGTTCTGCGGAGGTACATGGCTCTGATCGAAGTATGACGTAGAAGCGGATGAAGGGGCTCGGTCGACACCTCTGGCGCTGTTTCTCAACGATCCAGACGAGGACTTACTGCTGGCCTGGTAGGGGAACTCAGTTGCAGGAGGTACGACGGTAGGGATGATGGGACTCCCTTTGCTATCGGTGAGAACGGTGGGACTCCAAGCGGGTTCGTCTTGTCGGGGGTGGACCATCTTGCAGTGTCACGGCTCTGAATCGACACCACGACAGGAGGGGTGGGAGCTTGAGCCGGTGGGCGAGTGTGTAGTGGGTGCGGATATGGCCATACTACATGCAGCGTGCGTGGGAGGCGACGATTAGTCGAGGTGTTGTATTGCGTGCAGGGTTCGCTCCTGATGTTTCGAAGGAAGGCGAGTCAACAAAGGCATGTGCAAACATGTCGCTTTGCCGACTTCGAACCGTCGTCAACAACAACATGGACAATTGACAGAGGAACGTTAAGGATGAAGGAGGTGTGAACACCCTCCGCGCGGATGTTGTCTGGACAGTGGTAGGGCACGACTTGGAGCGGGTCGGGCTGTGGGTTGAGTGTCCAGCTCAACCTAATGCGAAACCAAACAACGGAATGCCGTCAGGGTGAGCACGACGGCGAGTTCGATCGCGCGATGGGAAAGTCGAGTCGCCAATCACGAGGGTCTGGGCATTCGTGGCTCAGACGCCAGAACACTCTTTCCGCCACAACTAAACCCCTTTCGTGCGCAATCTCAGTCTGTGTTGCCAGATGCCTCGTCGTGAGGCCGGAAATACGCTGTAACGCTTGAGTGTCGCTTTCGCCAGATGTACCACGACGGACGCAATGACGGAGCTGTGGCAGAGGAGAAGCCTTGTCACGTGGTTGGGGAACGACGCTGTGTGCTTTACATATACTGTCAAGTGGGACAATCGAAACAGGTTCTGAAGATGGAGGATGCATTCCAGAACTGCGCAGGTGGAGGAGCTGATCATGGGTTGGATTGCCCTTTGGTGGGAGCGTAATTTTAAGCAGCACGAGCTCTGCAGGTGGTGCTGTGGGTGTGTGCAGATGTGCTCAGTGTTGTTCCTTGTGATGTGTTCGGTGTATATGTCGTGGATACATTATTGTGCTTCGTCCTCGTTCTTGATCGTACACATTAGGTTGATTATGTCGCTAAACGCAAACCAGTCGCCAAGCGATGCGCATCGCTGGAGCTCCGAAAAAGACCTGATATAAGACTGGGAATCACGGTCGTTGCCCTTCGCGTACGAGAGAGCATAGACAAGCAAGTGAAAACCCGGAGAGTGACACAACGAAGATGGCCTAGTTCCTTCTACACCTGACTCATCGATGGGCCACCCCTGCGGATACCACCACTCCCCATATTGGCACCACCGCGGCTCTGAAGACCTGACAGCACTGTCGAGGCAGCGAACGCGGCAAACCCGAACCACAGGAAGGCAGTCGAAGCTTGAGCTTCACGGCACCGCTTTCCAGTGTCATAAGACCCGTTCGTGACGCTGTTGGTTGTAGTGTAAGACTAAAGAGGAGTTTAGTGCGTGTTTCCTGTGCAGGTGCAGAAGTAACGAGGGTACATACGCTGTTGCTGCAGCGGTGTGCGCCAAGGTATGCGGCAGTGGCGATGGCACCGCAGAAGAAGAAGAGAGTGTTGAGCGCGTCAACGATGACCATCATGAGCGGGTGGCCTTGGAGGCCTTCCTTGATGGTCGCTGGGATGAGATAGAGGAGTGATAGCATAGCAAACACCGACACAAACATGTCATAGTTCACGATCGAGTGGTTGCCGGCAATCGATGTGGCGATCATGTTGCCGATGAGTGACATGATGAGAAGAGTCCAAAAGAACTAGTGAGGGTTAGAGGGGCGCATGGTCGATACGAGTATCGCAGCATCTCACCTGGAGGCCACGCATGGCAAGGTTGAGTGCTTTGGAGACCATGTTGATGGTGTCTTGAGGTAGCAGGTACTTTGTAGGACGGGTCGGAGGGAGATGTGTGGTTTGGATAGTTTGTCGGGTTGAAGGACTGAGGTTTGCAAGTGGTGGATGAGAAAGGGAAGGTGGTGTGAGAAAAGGGCAGAGGTGGGATTATGTAGGCGGAACGGCGGGCGTTGCAGAAGTCACACAGCAAACTACGTCAGCGCCTCCATCTCATCTCCGTCCAAACGCAAGTTGCTCCATTGTCCGCTGTTGTTGCATCATCCCTCGTCCCTGTGCGCGAAACAGCGATCCGATTGGGCGGCGTCGACTGCTAAAGCAGCAGCCACAGGGCGGCGCATGCATCAGCAAGAACCTTGAAGTGGCACCATCAACTACATCAGCTACGACGGGTGCGTCTTCGAGACTCAACTCGACCTCCATGCGCACCCGAGTTAGAAGCGGCACAGAGCGGTGGCAATTACTGCAAGCGCAGAGCCATTTCCGCTGCTTCCCTTGCGCCAGTCTCTCGGACGCTCACCTACCTCGAGGAAGTTGCGGCACGGCTAGAAAGCTCCATGTCTCTGCCAAGATGATGGCATGAAGGAGTACACATCGTGCGGAAGAGCCTCCATCTCCGGATCGTCGCGGCACGCACGCATAAAGCGGCCGCTCTCTTCACGTGTGACTTGGTATTCTAGCTGCAGCCGAGTCAATCGCAAGCTTCTCACGGACGCCCATATACTGGACGCTCCTCGTTCCTAATAGCATCCGTCAATCTGTTGTGTAGCCTTCACCTCTTATCTATCCTCCACTAATGTGGGGTCATGTTGATACGCAGTTTCTTCAGCCAGAGCGAGCTTTCATCTGAAGCGGCTCCGGGTAGAGAGACATCCTCGAACGCCACAACACGGATTCAGGGTTCAATGGCACATATCGACTAAGCTTCTTTGGACATCATGGTAGATGAGGTCACTCAGGAGAGAAGACCGATGGCTGGCTCTTGGTCCCAAGTCGCCGACAAAACACGGTATCACGACTATACCACCTGAGGTACTTTATACTCGCACTTGTACTCAAGCTGGGAGATGATGCGCCTCACCTATGTCTGATCCCGTTGAACCTCTCTCTCTATATGGGTTGCCTTGCTCCGTGGGATTCTGTAGAAGCGATCAAGCCGTGTCTTAGTGTGATCGAGAAATACATCCATGTACCTTCCAACGCCATCGACAATTTCTGCTCTTCAACGTCGCTCTCCTCTTTTAAGTGTGCAATCCCTCTCGAATACAATAAACCAGATCTCCATGGTATTGCATAGAGAGACTGTTGTCGAGTCCAGCTGCGTCGTGTTCGCCGCCCCCGGACAAAATGACGTCTACGCGCCGTCCGTCCATGAATCAAAGTTCACCTTCCTAAGCAAACAATCTAAACCTGCAGTTCTGACCAGGCATTGCATGAGTGTAGCGGTTCTTGCTATGAAACTCCTCAACTGAGCTTTCACTCAAGAGAGTGGCGGGCAAAGTTACCTGTGCTCTGCGTGAAAGTCACCTTACCTGCGAGACCAGCGCAAGATGAAATGGCTTTTGGTTTCCGCCGTGTAGTGCCTTGGCGCGAGCAGCCCTAATCTTCGGCTTTGTCTAAACGCTGCCCGACGTCCAATCCTCTGATACCTATTTGTAGCTGACGTGGGTTTCTGCCAGCTAGAATGGCATGCGGCGGTCACAGAAACTAGGAAGATATCGAGACGTCCCCTCATTGTTGCAAGATAAAGACAAATGCAACTCAACGTCAGATCTGTTTTAGTTTCTTCCTGGTTGTTCTCGACCACGTTGAGAATGGGCCATTGATAGATTGTTGTAGAGCACAGGGTGCAGTAGGTGGTTGCTGAATATTGCTCCAAACCAGACACGGTTTTGTGGCCACCGCACGTGAACGGGTAGTTACCTGCCTGCTAAGCTACACGACCTTGCATTCGACCGTGACTGAGATAGTGGGTGTAAGAGTGCCGAATGTGTGAACATCGACGTCCTTTGCTCTGCCCGTGCAACGGTAGCTTGCCCGGGAATCTTACCTGAACGCCAAAACTGGGCTTTGTTCTTATCTGTGTTTGCGAAGAGGTCTTCTTTGTCCATTCACTTTATCATGCACCCGACGCGGTTTGAGCAAAGACCGTGTTCCACTGACATTCAGAGAATCGTTATTGAGTGGCGCGCCAGATGCTGGCGGAGCTGCCGGGACGGAATAGCTATCAGCTAGGAAGGTATCGCATCGGGTTTTCTGAGTCTGGATTTGGACGCAATAAAGAATTAGGACGAGTAGAGAAACGAGCGATAGGACTGTACTCAAGATAAACCCAATCGTGGGGTTTGTGAACACCGCAGTGTCTCCAACTCTTCCTCGGGGAGTACGGTGCCAAGGCACCTAGAAAAGCTTCCAGGCGCACGTGTCGCGTGTACTCGCAGAGAGTTCAACGCTGTTCCCAGCTGAGGAGTGGGCGACCTGCCTGTTAAACATAGGAGCAGATTGTCCTTGGGAACAGGGATTTGCGACCCCGGCCGGAGGATTGCCCCCGTACGTCCTAATAAGCGCAGAGTCCGACGGATAGTATTGGTGTAGTCGCGGGACACAGAGACAGTGTGGTCTGCTAATTGTGTCTAAGGTTCAGTTCTACCAGAAAGCTCGTAAGCCAGTCATTCAAGGACTACTGACGAATTCGCATCTCTTCAATTGTGTCTGCTTTGTGCAAAGAACAAGCTGCACTCCTTCACAGATGTATTGCCTCTTGGGATTGTTGGTACTGATGCTGCTTCAGGTCGACTCTGTGACCGTTTCGCCCGAAAATCGTTTGATAGGACAACTCCCAGCCATCGAAAGCTACTGTGGACACACTCTCTGCACGCCAGAGAGTACATGGCCTCGATACAGCGAACGCGTATACGGTCCTGAATCGTAAGCTACCCATCCTCTTCGGTTTTTGCAATGATAGCGGATGCTGAGCGGCTGCCCTGAGATAGCAGTCTTAGTCTCCAAGGTGTACGTATGTGATCTTTCTGGTCGGAGGACAGTATTGACCATGCCTCCCTGAGGTGGCAAGGTGAGGAGCCGCTCCACGGATGGGCTCCGCGTGGAGTCTCTCTCGTCCGCGACTTCGTCAGCGCGCGTGGGCGGCAACAGAGAACTGCAGAAAATGAGGCGGCGAGGGTTGTTCTCAACTCGGACACTTTCTCAACAATCTCCTCCGCCCGGTACGGTATGGGACGGGCAAGACCACTTCGACGAGAACCGAGATTGGCTGTTGCGGAGAGTGCTGGATCTGTGAAAGACGCGAATCGACACCGCCGAGCTCGTCCTCGTCAAGAACGACGTCGAGTCTCCCTAAAATGGCGCCGCCTCTGCGCGTCGAACAAGGTCCCGGCGGTCTAGGGGATGGAGGCGTGATGGAGACATAAAGAGAGAACGATGCTGACTTAGACTCGACGGTAGTATTGCCAGCTTCGAGGACCTCCATAAGCACAGTACTGTTCGCAAGTGCGAATGTTGTACTTGACCAAAGATTCTGGGGAAGACTGGAGAGGCAGAAGCTAAAGGGGCCATCAGAACTAGCCTGTGTACCCACAGAGCTGTACCGTCCTGTCGGTATTGCAATCGACAGCGTTACAAATTCCGGGCTTGACGAAGCAGTCTAGGTCCAAGCAGGACCTCGTCCTAAGAAGTATGGCCGCAATGCGCGTGGTGCCTTGAGCAATAGGATCTAGGTCACTCAACGGAACACATGTCCAAGTACTCCATATGGAAGGCTGGCCCTCTCTACCCTACCCCGCGTGAGACTGGCGTCGGATCTGTCCTACCCAGTTGATAAGACGCTGCAAACCGTACCCTAGGGTATTGAATGCATGCAAGTCTTTTGCATTCTCGACCAGCTTACTTGCTTCATTCTCACCTTCAGCCCTTCGACGTGATAATGTGGCGTCGAGTAGTACTATAGCCACGTTAGACATGACTTGCTGATTGTCTAGTCTGTCACGCGTGGATCAGGTAGTCACCATGAATCGATGATCTCTCGGAGGCTAGAGCTGAATCCAACGCGGCTCATCATGCGCGAGCATGGTCCCTCTGCCCTCTAGAGAGCAGTGAGAGACGCTTGTTGACTTGGGGTCTGCCGCTGGTGATAACGTAGTGTGTGCATTGGAGCATCAGTAACTCTAAGATCCCTGATGGCGTAACTCAGTGTGATGGACTAGGTGCAAGGGATTGGCTCTCAGCGTTCCTCGTAAGATGACGACGGGAACCTGTGAGGGTGGTGCCCTAGCCTTCCCAGAGGTTCAGCCATGTTCTTCCGCAGAGCCCGCCTGAACGGTCACTCCGAATGCGTGATGGGAGAGCTATTCCTCAAAAGAAGGGGAACGTGGAGCCACACGCTTGAGATGGGCCGTCACTGTACACGTGCGGAGGGTTCCGTGTAAGTGATAGTGGGTTGTTGATGGTCAGTAGCAATACATCAGAGAGACAACGATTCAGCAGTCAGGATCTTCCAAAGCGGCCTCGCATAGAGTAGCGCTTGCTGTGATCGGGAGGAGGCGGCATCAGTTGTTGGGGAAGGTGGCGAGAAGTGAGGAACGGTTGGAGCGGTTCTGACAATAGCCAGGTTTTTGCTTGGTACATCATGAGGCTCTGGAGAAGGCCAGATGGATTTTGGTGTACTTCCCGTACACATCCAACGATCAGGGGTTAGCGAGATGGAGGAGAGAGACGGTCCAGGTTGAGTGGCTCGAGCTTCTTCTCCGCGCGTTTCTCCGACCTCGACGTTTCGCGTCCACAAGTTGCATCGCTGTCCTGTTCTGTACCGACATCCACCGTCTGCGCCGAGCAAACAACGTATCGTGCCGATCTCGCAAGTATCCGCGGTCCTCCTGCAGCTCTTCGGCGCAGCTCAAGATAGCCGTCAGCGACCTCATCGGCAGCTGAAGTGTGAGAATCGGCCCCGAGCGACGCCAAGGCAAAAACAGGCAACCCATCCACCTACTGCAGTGCTCTCGCTGTCCACCTCGTCCGCCTCCTGTGACTGGTTGTCGGCCAGTCGACGTTGTTCGCGCGGCAGAACTCACGAGCCGTGTCACTGCCAGATCCCTGTCCCACCTTCACCAGCTGCATCGCGCAGAAGTTGCTTCTGATCTAGGACAGACCCTCAAACACCACTCACTCCGATGGGTAAGTACGCCCTTCTTCCCACAACACTAAGCTTTGCACCGCTGGCTCGCACCGCTGCTTCTTCAGCAATTTGTCTTTTCGAGGTTCTCCACGGCTCGTTCTCTCTTGCTTTACATCCCGCAATTCTCGGCAGCTCGCTGAACCCACCACAGACGACAACTACAGACCTAGGGAAGCCGCTGTAAGTCGTCGAATTCCTTCCCCCTCACAGCGTGTACCACCTGCTG
>NAJN01000783.1:0-17352 GCA_005059845.1 Cryomyces minteri | reverse complement strand
AAAGCTCGATCTCTTCACGCCGTACGCCAGCTCTCCCGCCCCCGACTCGAGTCGAGGCTCTGACCGAGGGCGATGAAATCCCTCTTGCTACTTCTTCTTGCCCTTGCCCTTGGCTTTCGACGCCGAGCCCGTCGACGCAACACTGCCGGCGCGCGAACTCGTCGCCGACGTGGCTTTGCTCGCGCCGCCCTTGACGCTATCGAGCTGTTTGTTCTGCGGTGCGGGAGTCAGCAAGTCTGCGCCGTAACGATGCGACGAGGCGAAAAACGACATACCTTGACACCGTTCTTCATCTTCTTCTTGGCTGGCGCCTCCTCCACCTCCTCTTCCTCTTCCTCCTCGACCTGCCTCTTCCCCTTTCCATTCACCGCCTTGCCGTTCTCGCCCTCGAACTCCCGCGCCACCGTCGTGAGCAGCGTCGTGCATCTTCTGCTGATCTCGATGGGCGTGCGGCTGAGGAAGAACCAGTCGAAGCGGAAGAGCGGCGACTCGCGGATCTCGTCTCGGATGCGCTCGTAGATGCCCTCGCTGTCGACGCCGAACCGGTCGAGCATGACGAGCAGGAACCGGTCCTCCTCCTCCGTGTAGACCTTCTTGTTCGTCGTCGACACTGAGTAGTTGATCTTCAGCTGCTGCAGCGGCACGCGGTACATGGCCATCTTCTTGGCGAGCATCTTGCGCTGGTGCACGATCTTCGCGGCACGGTCTTCGCCTTCTTCGATTGCGCTGATGTGCTTCTGCCAGTTTGCGATCTCCTGGTACCGCTTCCAAAACACGCTTGCGTACTCTCGGATCTCTTTCGCAGTCTTGCTGTCGACTTCGGTGGCGATGTCCTCGTAGGACGTGCGTCCGTACTTGGCAGAGCCGTTGATGAATTGTTGGAAGTCTCGCTTGTTCCAGTCTGCGAAGCCCTTCTTGGAGAGATTCTCCTTCTCTTCGGCTTCAGCTTCTGTGAGAGGTTCGGCATCGTCAATCTCCTGCTGCTCGAGTTGCTGGTTACGTTCGCGCTCCTCGAGATCATCCTCGCTACCCTCTGCTAGTGGCGCTTTGATACTGTTGGTCTTGCGGAAGTATGCAGTCTCCTTTTCCTGCAAATCCGAGAGACGAGCGGGGAAGAACTGGTAGTCGTGGCAAGCAATCTGTTTCGGGGCCCGGGGTATCTTGGGCTTCGTGTCTGCGGTTCGACCGCCCGTCATGAGTGCGTTGCGGTAGTACTTGTCCATAGAGTACGACTGCTCCTTGCGTTCGCGCTTGGCAGGATTGATCCAGCTGATGCCGAGTCCTTCCTTCTTGCGATTGACGAAGTTCTCGCCATTCCACTCGTAGGCGGAGTCGGAAGTAAACTTTTGAAGATCGTCGATGCCCAGTTTCTCGTACTTCTTGTTGAGCTCTGCAGTCCGTTCTTCGCCGCGCCTCAAGATAGCATCGATATCATCGTCGGACATGCCAGATGCGCCGCCGAGCGCTCCCACACCTCCTTGTGACTGAAAGACTTTCTCAGCGCCGTGCTGGATCATGGTGAGTAATTCATCCTTCGAGGCCGCGTTCTTTGCTGCCTGTTGCGCACGGCCCTGTTGAATGACAAGTTGATCAAGTCGCAACTTTTGGGCTGCTCGCTCTAACACCTTCTCCTCGATGGCGTTCTCGGTGACGAACCTAAAGACCATGACTTGTTTCGTCTGACCAATTCGATGTGCTCGGTCCATAGCCTGAAGATCAGCTTGAGGATTCCAGTCGCTATCGAAGAGCACGACGATGTCGGCGCTGGTCAAATTGATACCAAGACCACCAGCACGAGTCGTCAGCAGAAACAAGAATTTCTCCGAACCTGGCTTGTTGTACTCGTCAATAGCTGAGATGCGATCCTCATGTGCAGTTGATCCGTCGATGCGGCAGTACTGATAACCACGCATGACCGAGTAGTCTTCAAGGATATCTAGCAACCTGCTCATCTGGGAGAAGATCAAGACACGACTTCCCTGCGCTTTCATTCGGTGAAGAAGCTTGTCCAGCATGATCATTTTCGCGGCGTTGTTGACTAAGTGCTCGTCCGTCGTGTATGGCGGTCCAGGTTCAGCTCCCTCAAACAAGTATGGATGGTTGCAGCACTTTCGAAGCTGCATGACAATGTTAAGTAGCCGTGTCTTCGACTCCTTTTTGCCACCAGCTCCATTCACTGCATCGATATCCTTCTCTAGGATCTTCTGATACCATCTGACTTGCATCTCGGACATGCCAATGTAGAGGTTGATTTCCTTCTTCGGTAGCAGGCTCTTCTCGACATCGCTCTTGACGCGGCGCAAGAGGAAAGGCCTCAGAACTTTATGCAGCTGCTGGACTACTGTGTCCTGGTCCTCTCCCTGCCCTGAAAACCACTGATCGAAGGCCTCTGCATCACCAAAGACGTCCGGCAGCAAGAAGTTCAGCAAAGCCCATAGCTCGTGAAGGTTGTTCTGAAGCGGTGTTCCAGTGATGAGTAATCGGTTGCGTGAGTTGAACAGACGGATGACCTGTGCCAAAGAGGATGTTTCGTTCTTAATGCGGTGAGCCTCGTCAATGATGATGTATTCCCACGCAAATTTCTTCAGGTGTGACTTCTCACGTAGGATCATTTCGTAACTTGTGATACACACATCGAAATTCTCGTCGATTAACCGGTCGTTGATGAGCTCGTGTCTCTCGTCTTTCGCACCCTGCAGGACTAGCACGTTGATCTCTGGTATCCATCTGGTGAATTCACGCTTCCAGTTGTCCAAGGTGGACTTGGGTACAACAACTAAATGAGGTCCGCGGATACCCTCAACAAAGCGCAGGTATCCGAGGAAAGAAATTGTCTGTAAGGTCTTCCCGAGCCCCATCTCGTCGGCCAGTATCCCAGAAATACCGTTCTCATGCAGCGAGATGAGCCAGTTGAGTCCGGCGACCTGATAGTCTCTCATCTCGCCGCCTTTGATGAAGCTCGGGGACTCCCGGAATATGGTCTCAGCGTTGCCTCCACGCTTGCCATCTCTTAGCAACTCAGCGTCTTCCTCCTGCTCGGTTCGCCTCCGTCGTTCGGCCGCCGCACCGCCCTTTCTGGAGTGTCCTTTCTTTGCTTTCGCATCGTCCTCTTGGTTTTGTCGGTCTATCTCAGCCATGATCTCTTTGATGCGGGGGTTGGGGTTTGTGTCGATAAAGTGGCGGAAGAGGTCAGTGAGGCCCAAGAGATAGCGGAAACGTCGGATGGAGTCATCTTCCTATACAAGTCCGTAGCGTTAGCAAATGTGCGTATACCCAGCATCTTGTATTGGTTGCGCTGATCCCACCTTTGATTCGCCGAGTCGATCGTGCTTCCTCCCGAACACGCTCTTCCTGAGCTGAGTAGCCTCCGAACGCTTCTTCCGGCCATCTGTATGTGGTACATCACCGGCTTCGCTAGTGGCAGTGGTATTGGGATTGGTCTCGGAATCCTGAATTACATGATCAGCTCGAAATGCTGACGAGGTCTCGTTGATGTATCCTACGGTGTAGTCAGGAGTGTCCTGCATATCCTGTTGTCATACGTTAGTCGAAGTTCACAAAGACAGTACCATACAGCGCGACATATGCATTGCCATCAGGGCAAGTCTCGCCGAGTATTAATTCACTCACCGCCATGGACTCGTCGCCATTAACGCAGAATGAGTCCCCATTCATGATGGCAAAGTTGGCCCAGACAGCGGATCGTGGTCTATGTCTCCGACGTGTAACAACGGGCGCAAAGGCGTTCCAGTATTGACCCTGGCCTCTCCTTGGAGAGAATCTCCCTATTTATATTGATAATGCTGCTCGACCTTCTCTTGCAATGCACCTCCGTTGTTGTGGATCAATGGAGTACGATGGAAACGATGGAAAGCCCCGGGCGTGGCTGTCGTGGGATGGTCGTGGTCTTGGGGGGAGTGTAGAATGTAGGTCGAAGGTGTTTGGCAGCAGTGGATTTGCTAACGGCGCGTCGTTGTTGGCAGAATAATTAGGCGGTAGGCGGGGTCGCGTCAAGGGTTAATGGCTCTGTTTCACCCCCGTCGACGAAGGTGCGAATCTTGCTATGTACTCGGTCATGTAACATGCCATGTGTATAAGGGTAGTCTTGGACCATTGACCAGTGCTAGAGTGACTTATCCTGCAATTTCGTTGCTTGTGGCCATAACAGTGAAGCGCTCCCCTCCGAGAAATATACATGTCCTCGCTGGTGCGGGTTCGCCGGCCAAAGTGAGCTCCGCTGCTACTTCACATCCACCAATGTCCAACATCACAACCCACGCCATCAATGTCACCAGTAACCGCTCCTTCTCAGGGCGTGAAGGCGGTCGCAGTAGTCTTGCCAACGACCCACTGCTGAGACTGTCATGCTGCGTAGCTCAAGACAGATTGATACCGACTCAGGTGGATGGCTGTGTAGTATTCGGACCTCGATGTAGGCCTAGACTTTCTCCTTCTTCTCCGCCTCACTATCAAGACCTGGAGCGATGTCTATCTTTCACCGTTATGGATATTGGTAAAGCGAGGACTGACTCTGTGGCGCGACAGCCCTGTTCTTTTCTTAGGCACACTCATTGTTGCGTTGTTTTTGATCATGTGTGAGAATACTCTTATGGCAAAGATGGACACGAACGTCGAGCCTCTGTCCTCTATCGGAACTGCTCCAGAAGCAGGTGTCACTGCAGCCCATCATGTATTCACTGTCCTCAAAGGCTTCTTTCTTCAAGACGACCTAGACACGGATCCCGAAGGCTTCGATTATGTACAAGCCCATTCTCCAGAGTCTTGCCAAGCGCCGTGACTGACAAGTTCGCCTCCAGAACGATCCAGATCTGAACTTCGGCCTAATCAACCGAGCCTACGATACCGATGCGTCCTTCGATGTCTCCCTCCAGAAAACGCAATGGCAGCGCTTCGAGCGCTACGTCTCCGACCTCAACTTCGAAAGCCCGAAAAACACCCAATACAAGATCCTCTTTATGGGCAGACACGGTGAAGGGTACCATAATGTAGCAGAACGCTACTACGGCACCGCGGAGTGGGACCGGTACTGGTCGAAGCTCGAAGGCAACGGTACGGTAACGTGGGCGGATGCGCATCTCACCGATGCCGGCATTGAGCAGGCCAAGACGGCGAATGCGTTCTGGAAGAGAGGGATTCGGGATTGGGGAGTTCCGGCGCCTGGAAGATACTACACAAGTCCGTTGGATAGATGTCTCGCCACAGCACAGTACACGTTCGAGGGACTGGGGCTACCAGCAGATAGGCCGTTCGTGCCGGAAGTAAAGGAGCTCTTGAGGGAGGTCATTGGCGTGCACACGTGTGATCGCCGCAGCTCGAGGACGTATATCGAGTCGCATTACCCGGCGTACAAGATTGAGGATGGGCTTACCGAGGACGATGAGCTGTACTCTCCTTCGCATCGTGAGACTACGGAAGAGCAGGTCACGCGTCTTCGACAACTGCTGGATGATGTGTTTACCCACGACAAGAGTACGTGGATATCCTTTACGAGCCATTCAGGGGCGATTGCTGCTCTACTGGAGGCGTTGGGACATCGCGAGTTCAGACTGCCAACGGGAGGAGTTGTTCCTGTGCTGGTAAAAGCAGTGGCGTGAGTACGACTAGACAGCACACTATACAGGTACACCTCGGATATTTTGAGGATTGCCACAACTCGGTTGAGCGATGCAGCAGCTGCTACCCTGGCGCAACTCAGTCAACGAACGTGCGTTGTATGTCTTTTGATAGCTCCAAAGGTCCATCAAGTTACCATACTATGCGTAGGTCCATCCTCTGTGTTCTTCTACCGTGGCATGATGGGTTGAGGAGGCCGGCAGCACAGCCTCAAAGTATACAGCAGCCTGTCAGCCCCTTCTGTCTTCGCCAGCTATGGGCCTCTCGCTTTCGGTTTCCATCACAGGTCTGCAGTCTTGCTCAGTGTTCAGATGCCTCTCGCCAAAGCAGTAAACACAAAGTTACGCGAAAGAGTCACCGCAGCTTGAATTTCAATGTCGGATTTCAGTACTTCTATCATTCCTAGGAGGATCCTTGCTGCACTTATAGCTCGCTGTCTGGCTGTCGACGCACTGGCCTTCGTCTTCCAGCGCCCACAATACGTCCCTACCGTCTCCGTCTGCCTCAACATCGTTGATCTCTCCATCACCTGATTTTGCAGACATCCCATGGCCGTACAGTACACCCTATTTGTTCTCGTAACCCCCCAACATCTCCTCCACGATCGCCGCAACTCTGCTACCGTTGAAATCTCCTCCTCTTCACAGCTCAGATGCATCTTGCGCAAGGGACAGAACACACGCAATCAACATCTAAGTTCCACATCTTCCTCATCGCACAACACACGTCTTGAGACGTCCACATCGCAACGCAGTCGTAGTCTAAGACCAAGCACCGCCATGGCGTTCTCAGCTCGAGACCTCACGGAGCTATGTTACTCACATGCCCATTCCCACTGCATTCTTCAATGACGTTCCAGCACCGAATCGTCCATCTCGACCGGTCTCTCCTCCCCCGTCTCCCCTCCTCTCAATCCACACACCCCCACCCCCGTGCAAGCGGCAAACGTCCCTCTGATCTACCCCACTGCCAACCCAGCAAATAGCCAAACCAACACCGACAAAACTCCTCCACGCGCCCGATCACAGGTAGCCACGGCCGAATGCACACGAGCAATACCACTGCGCCGACAGCCACCACCTCGCATCTGATTTCCCCGTGCCCAGGACAACGAGCGCGGGACGCAAGCTCTCTTCTTCAACCGGTCAGAACCTCCCATCACGGAAGTCGGTCGACGACGCCTTCGCCCAGATCGTCGTTCGCGCACACACTCAAGCCGCCGGAGACGGCGTTTCTGGGGAAGAAGTGGTTGGACCGACGAGTTGTGCGGACTACGTGGCTCGCAAGAGTAGCATGCTCAACTAGGCTAAGTTGTGGTATGGTCTGGTGTGGTATTTACGCACGCGCCCTTGCCTTCCCTCACCCCCTCCTCCCCCCGGGTCTACAGCAACGAATATGCAATCGTTGGGAAGAAGGCAAGTAGAAGACATACAAAGGAAGAAGGCGTCCGTTGTCATTAGAAAGGCCGTTAGAGATTGCTTGCTCCCCCTGTGTCGCTCGTCCGTCCCGGAAAGAAAGCGCCGACCACCGCCACGAGCTAAGCTTTTCTGCGAATTGCACCACTCAATCCACCCGCCTCCTGTAAAGCAAGTCCGACCATCATTGACGCTTTCTCATTATGAGGGAAATCCGGTGTTGTGGAAGGGGGAGAGTACGGGGGGAGAGAGAGACAGAGAGTCGGTTCAAAACGTCTCGCTCTCAAAGCTGTCCTTCGAGCCTACCGCTTTGACGTTAGCTCCGGCATCGCCCCCCCTTGTGCACCAGAACGGCGGCATCACGTACCCTGCGACCTCGCCACCGGCTTCCTCCTGACCGTGCCGTGCAACTCAACCGGCTTGCTCTGGCCCTGCGCCAGGCCCAGCTTCTCGCTCGGCGATCTCGAGCCCATGGGCCGGGGGCCCGTGATCTTGCGCGCCGCGCTCTGCATCACCGCGGCCACGCGCGCAGTCGGCTCAGGGCTCAGACGGTCGCGCTCCAGCCGGCCGCTGTCAGTCTCGAGGCTGTAGCGGACCTCTTCGATCGGCTCGAGCAGGTGGCCGGAGCCGAGCGGGCTGTTGTAGTTGTGGTAGCCGGCGGTGCGGCGCGGGGGCGGCGCAACGTCCGCCACGTTCGGCTGGATTTGGATCTTGGGTGGCACGAGCGGGCCGTCGTCGCGGCTCTTGGGCGCCCGCGCCGGGCTGGCGGCGCCGGTGGAGGAGTTGGCGTCACTAGAGATGGGCGAGAGGTTGCCCGCTGCGCCGATGCCTCCGCCGGTGTAGCGGTTCCGCGCCAGGCTCAGCGAGGGGTTGGATCCCCATTGGTCCGAGTCGGGGCTGATGGCGTCTGCTGGGCCGCCGAAGTCGTGCGCTTGTGACTCGAGGTAAGTCTGGTGGCGGTGGGTGGGGCCTTGGCGAGGCTGTGGGTGCTGCAGGTTGAGCGAGTTGCGGTGCGCTTGGTACTTCGGGTCGTCAAGTTCGGGTTGCAGCTGCTCTGGATGTTGATACTCGTCGTCTTCCGGGACGAGTGGTGAGGGGGAGCGGTTCTGACTCAGCCGGCTGTGACGCTCGGCGCCAAGGTCGGCTTCACGCGCCAGAGAGGTATTGGAACGTAAGCGGTCGTCGTCGTGTAGCTCATACTGTTCGTCATAGTAATCATCGATATTGACGTTCGAACCGGAGCGTGAAGCTTCCGACGACGGCCTCTGTGCCTCCTCAGCGCTGTGTCGGAAACTGTTGTCTGGAGCCGAGGAGGTTGTCGTCTTTGACCAGCGAGATATCTTCGGGACACCAAAGATCGAAGAGCTGTTGGATTTGTGCTTGCGTTGCTTCTCCGTCTTCGGGGTGTGGTCATTGCTCCGCGTGCCATTGAAGTGCGCGTTCTGCTGTGGCGGCGTATCATGAGGCACAGAGTTGCCTCGTCGTACTTCTTGTGTGGGCGTCAACATGCGCTCGTTGTTCTCAAATTGATGGCTGAGCAACTCTTCTTCGTACGGTTCCAGCTCGTCCTCATCGCCTTCAATGACAGTACTGATGCGATTTGGCGAGCCCCGGCGACCGTCGTAGCCGGAACGCATGGGAATTCTCTCCCTGGTTGGTGTTGTCGAGAGGTAACCCGAGTGATTCGGCGTGGATGAGGTGCCTGCTTGGCCCTCTGGCTCGTATCCGGGATCCGGAGCAGACCGGAGCTTCTCGTATGAATCTAGGCTGTTTGTATGCGTCGTAGGAGGCTGGTGGACACCGTGCGACTCCTTCAGGACCTCGACATCTCCCAGAAGCTGCATCAACATGTCCTCAATCTTGGTCAGATCGTTCGAATTCTTCATGCTCAGGCCCTTGAGAGCACGCTTGAAGACGTTCTTTCGCCGCGTTGGTATATCGTCTACTTCCTCAGAAACTCGACGGGACGTCCGAGGAGAGTTGAACGGCTGCGGTCGTGGTCCGCCTAGCACTTTCTGTACCGTGATCTCAGCATCCTTGTCGGTATTGTGCATTATCATCCGGTCCTGCTCGGCAATGAACCTTCTCATTTCCTCAAAAGAGTTTCGCATTTCTGCTGCACTACGAACAAGGGTGACGAGGATTTCAGTGTCTCGAGCATTGCGCTGAGCGTCGCGGACAGTCAGATGATCCATGAGTGCGACAACGTCCTTCGACTGGATGCGGTCGATGCCTTGGCCTGTAGAACTGTCATACAGGGGTGAAGCCATGCCATGTGAATTACCGCTCAGATATCTCATGCGCTTTTGGGACACGAAAGGGTCGTCGGTACCCATGCCGTCCTTGGAAGCTTCAAATTCGTCATCATCATAGAGCTTTGAGGCTTTCTTGTACGGCTCAGGTGTAAGACCGACAGGACTGCGTGGTTGGACAGCAGAGATGTAGCCCTCGTCTCTGTCTTTGAAGTGTGCCGGGCTTGTGGGAGTAGCGTTTCGGTCCAGATACATGTCACGAGAATGACCAACATCATCATTGCCGTCATGTTCGGAGTCACGCTGTGCGGTCGCTTGCGGTGCCGGCACTTGCTGTCCGAAAGACCCTTCACTGCTATGCGATAGTTGGTCCGCGGCAGTGACACCAAGCCCTGCGGCCATTCCAGCCCCTAACAGTGCCGTCTCGCCTCCGCGACTAGTCTGGTACGCGTGCTCGTCTTGCCTTTCTTGTAGGTTCCTGCCAGACAAAGGTGGCGTCTGTCCGTATGGCCAGTGGTCCTGGTTACCGTGTATGACGCCTCCGAGCGGCCCCTGGATGATCGAAGGGTTTGTGTTAAGATCCGACTCATCGTCCAAGCCGTGGCCAATCTCAGGCATGGGATCATCTGCGACAGGAATACCACTCGCTCCCATCCTTATCTCTTCTTGCTCCCTCTGAGATCTTGTGGACGACTTGGCAACACTCCGCTGCGGAGAATTACCCACTGTATGATCTTGTGATGACTTTTCCGACAGCGTCCGAGCATGCCCCTTGATGGCAGCCCACCGATCTTTACTGGGGCTGCCGCTCTGTGTAGACGTAGCGCGCTCAGGTGTGTATGCGCGGTACTCGGCGTGCCTTTGAAAGTCATCTGTCCCACGACTGCGGCTGTTCCCTTGTCCATAATTCAGCGAACTAGGTTCTGACGAACGAACGCTGCTCAACAGTGATGGATCAAGAAGCGAGGCAACGGCAGACTCCACTGCTACCGGAGTGTGCACATATTCGGGATTCGCGCCTACGCCACGTATGTCTTGTGCAGTGGTGACTCTGTCTAGATGTGGTGCATCCATACTATCGTCAGTGTAGTTGGTCATACGTTTGTAATCAACGGTTTCGGAGTCGCGCTGGCTTCCGTCGTCGTATGAATGGCGGTATCGTTCATTTTCCTCGTGCTGCTCCTCGTACCACCTGTCCATGCTCTCGTCCTTCGGTGTTTGTGGCTCGTACATAGTCTCCAGTTCCCGGCGTCCAGGGCTCGATTTCTCCAATCGAGGCTCTAGATCGATGACCTGTGATCGCTTCTGAGCTGATCCGTGCCTTGAGCTTGGGGGGGAAGACGTAGAATGACTGGAGCGATTGGACTGCTTCCTGTTGAACTCTCTACCAGCAGATGAATAGGAGGCAGCACTGCGTGGACGCAATGCCGTAGGAACCAGAGGATCGTCTCTGTCGTATCTGTAGCCCGTCACACTTGGAACGGGGCTTACTTCCTGATTAGACGCATGGTGTACATATTGGTCCTCGTCGGCATGGTCGACAGCAGCTTCATGTTGAGTGTCGTCGTGGGAAAGAGCAGCCCCAGTGAGTCCTGCAGCAGTGAGAGCTGCAATTCTGGCCTTTGTGGATATATCCGGATCGCCGCGTGCACTATGTAGGCTGATCTCGCCTTGGGAGAGGTCCGTGTGATGAGTTCCAAGAGTCTTCTGCAAAGAAGTGGGTGTACGAGTCGGCGTTCTGGATGATGGCGATGCAATCTCACGAGGCGACTTACGCGACACCTCCTGTACGGGAGTACCGATCGCTCTCGAGGAATACGATTGAGGTCGTTCGGTGTCGGCGGAAAGAATGGACTCCCGTGTCAGTTCCGAGTCATTGATTTGACTTGCCATCGGCATTGGTGGAATATCCTCTTTGCGATACGCCTCTTCGGCGCTCTCAGTAACACTTGCAGTACGGCTTCGGCTCTTACTGCTCTTCCTTCTCTTCTCCTTTTCCACACTGCTGCCGTGCGAGTCGTGATGCCTCAGGGCCGCAGCGGTGAGGATGCCTCCGCCAACGCCACCTGCAGGGGCCTCTGAGAGATGATGCTTGTCCTTGCTTCGCTTCCTGTGGACTCTTTCGTCGTCTCGCACAGTGAAGTCTGCGGAACCCTGACGGGCGTAGCTTCTTTCCGACATGGCATTCGACTCCCTGCTAGACTTCCGCAGTTTCTTGCGTTCCGAATCACCACGTGAAAGAACCGTGCCGGGATCGTCTCCACTACGATTGAGAACAACTTTGGGTTTGCTGGATAGGTAAGGTGCGCTCGATGATTTCGACACCCGCCGCGTAATGTCTTCGTGCACAACGCTGTCGTCGGACATCATAGAATCCCGCGTGCCTTGCTCGAACTTACGGCGATTTTTCTCCGTCTTTTGCTCCTCTTTCAATGCGGTGAGTTCGGGTAGTATCAGTCTGCGGATCGCGTCTTCCACCGTCTCGAGAAGCTTTGGATTGTTGATCGATGACTTAGAGGTTCCCGACCCAAAAGACGATTGATCGCCAGACTTGTAGCTTGGCGCAAGCTGAGACGTCGAGAGGCCGGACCCTGCTCCTGGGATAGAATCCTCCTCACGGTGACTCTTGCTGGATCTGCGCCTTCGCGACGAACCTGTTTCCTCGGAGTGATATTCTTTGCTGCTTCGTGTTTCCCGATCATGCTTGAGCCTGCTGCTAGACTCTCTGGGTTTGCCCCCGAGCTTCTCCATGACCTTCTGGGTGATGCGTTCCCGACTCAAGCTCCTGCTCCTCCTCCGCGATGGTGTCTTGAGCGTATCACCTGCCATGACTTCTTCTCTCTCCACACTCCTGCTTCTCTCTTTCCGTGAACTCTCTGCAATCGCGTTACCCTCCAACACGCTCTCTGGTGGCATGGAGGAGATGTCGGACGCGTTCTGGACGTATCGGAGATCTCTCGAAACATTCGAAGTGGAAAGGTCGCTGTTGTTGTGATTCAGAACCTCAATCTCGACCGGTGGTAGTCCAGAGAGATTTGACTCTGACGAGTGCGAAATCTCCGTTCCCTCAGGCAGTCTAGAATCCTCGACGTGCTTGTTCCCGAGCGAGATGCGCCTCGTGTACGATGGCTTTCTGTCCTTCCCAACGCCAGTGATCTGTATGTGATCGTTTGCTGTTTTCGACTTCCGCGCTGAGGAAGGAGTGACCTTGACCCTAACACTTGGACGAGTGCGTTGTTTGTCCCCAGTCTTTCCGCCTTCAAAGTATTCGATTAATAGAGAGGTCTGCGACTTATGACGACCATGCGTTAAGACGCCTTCTTTGTCCCCCTTAAGTCTTTGCGTGGATATGGTGATAGGCCTGCCATCCTCTGGTAATGAATACGATGTATGATCTGTCCTGCGAGACACACTTGTGCCGGTGTCCAGCGCACTCTCATTGTCGGCTGAGCTGACGTCCGTCGGCGCTGGAAGAGGTGGCCTACGAGTATCCACGCCCATCTTGATAGATGCGTCAGAGAGCCAACGTCGCCTACGAATGCATTGCAGGCAATTCGTCGTTCCAGCAAAGTTATGTAGCGCTGAGTCGGGGAGTACGGAGTAACGACAGGGTTGGGCTATCTACGATAGGTTCTGTGGGACTCCGGTGGTTCGACGACCTGCTGCGCTGCGATGACTTGAAGCAGCCAACGGGCACTTATCTATCGAGTGTGACTTGGACCAAGTGGCATTAGGTGAAGTGAACGGTGCAGCTCGAGTGTGTTGATGCGGTGGAATGATTTCGGGGAAGTAAGACGCAGCTTGAGGGACTCGGTCGAGCTTTGCAGCCTTCAGCGTGTGTTGAGGAGACTGGATAAAGATGTTCGGGTACCGCCAACTCAGCACTCGGCGGGAAACTTGTGCGACGACGTGCGACGTTGTGTACTTCACCATTCCAGCCACGCAGAAAGAGCGGACGATGCGCAGGACGAGTTGAGGATCTGCGCTCACGATTCGGGCAGTGGAATCAGGAGGAGAGAGAGTGGGAGACACATGCACTACGGACAATTGGCGAACGAGGCGCAGGTGCAAACAAATCCCCGTCCGTTATGACGGTCTCTACTAAGGACCAAGTACAGAGGACTAAGGACTGAGGACATGGGTGAAACCACAGCAACAGCAACAGCAACAGCAACAGCAACAGCAACAGTGCATGGGCCCGCAAAGCCGGATAGTGGTAGTGGTAGTCGTAGATCTTGATCGCTCTGGGGCTAAAGTACATGAAATCAGTGTGGCTGGATCAGCGGCTACGACGCACATTGGCGGATATCTGCATCACGTAGAACAAGCTCACGTTGGCTCCAGGCAAGTAGTCTACATCTGTGTGCTGCAGCTAAGCCGCCAGCCCTCATACTCCGTGCGCGTACTCTGCTCTCAGGCGAGTTCCACGCCCCAGCTTCGTCGTGCACACCGAGACAACACCGGCTTCTCTAGCACGACCAACTCCCACTGCCTGGAGATGCCGTGGTTGAAGGCGACCCTTGCACGTGGCTGGTTTGAATCTCGCAGCCGCACCGCTCCCTCGATCGTTTCCATTAGCGTACCGCGCATGTTGAAGCTTGGCGGGAGAAATGAGGGTCAATTCGTTGGTAGCAGAAGGTGTCAAACGTTGACTGGCCAACGCCTCTCTTCAGTTTCTGTCGTGGTCACTATTGGGTTAGTGTGACTGTAGACAGCCGCGCTGCTCAGCATCTCCTCAGGTACATTACATCGCTGCGGCGTCGCGTACATCGTCCGGTTCATTCAGCTACGTAGTTCGGTGCGAGAGATCTCAAGATTGAGCAGGTTACGACTCATGACGTCAGACATTCTGAGGTCTGGGTTGGTGAAGGAGTTCACAGAGAGGTAGGTGCTAAGAAGTATAACGCGTTTGAGGATGGCTCATAGCGTCACCCCAATTGGATGGCAGAATGTGAACAACAAGCAAGACCATAGAAGCGCGCTCCGGCTGAAGTCCGACAACTCCATGGTCGACTCCATTGCAACGCTAAGCTCGCTTTCATGGAAAACGCCCTTATCATCATCAGCGCATTGTGATGGTCTCCCTCACCAGCCGCCCTTCGAAGCTCCTTGTCGAGATCTATGGGGTCCTGCGGAGGATGTGATGGGTACGATCGAGACGCCGGGGCCGCTACGACCGATCCTGCCGATCCTGTAGTCATCCACATCGATCGCGACAGGCTGGACGTCGATGCGATGCTACCAGAGTTGTTTCTGCGATACACCAGGCGAGAAGCCAAGGGTGTCGACCTCTCTTTCTCGGTGGTGAAGCTTGAGGTGCAGGAGTTTGAAGGAGCTGAAACAGCTGGCAGGTTTGGATATTGAACAGATATTGGTTGTCCATGGAAGAGATTGCTGAGTTGAACAGACGAAGTGGAGGAGGAACAGTCGTAGAACTCTATACCTTGTGGAGAGTCGCTCACGAGGTTGGTCGGCCTCGTGACATGACCGAGGCAAACACATCTGGACTGGAACTATCTACCTAGACCCATACAATGGAACGGCGCTGGGTTTGCACGTCTTCGCCGTGAGTTTGTTGTAAGGGTTCTGGATCGAGAACCCGCACGGCCTGTTTGAGGAAAGACCGCCGGTACGTGTGTTGCAACTAATGCTGTCTTCCGCTGCGATCGCGCCTGGCCAGATGTTGAGGAAGAGTTACCCGGGTAGCTTCTCCGAGGGTTGAAACAGCAGTTAGATATTGGTGTTGGAAAGGCCTGTCATTGAAGCGGAAGTTGAGTAAACTAGAGGAGCAAGAGGATCCACGGGACCACAGCACCACTTAAGTACCACTGACTGGCTACTTCCCTTCATCATGATGACATTTGTATAGGCTTCCGATCCCGCGGTAGATCACGAGAAAGCTTTGGAGCTTACATTACAATACATGGCGGCGAATCTTCCGCATTCTTAATTGTCTGTAGAGAGCACTCCTCACGTAGTCTCGAAGCGGCGCCTGAAGTGGGAGTCTTCCTTAAGGAAAACGTGGTCTCCGAGTAGTTGGCCGGGGACTGGAAGGGTAGCCACCTGCAAATGATTCTTCGCTGAAATCCGTGCATCTTCGACGGGGAATTGAAAGGATAGACTATGCGAGGCGCTTGGAACACCCGAATAGGCCCTAAACGCTCCAAAGATTGTCTCGTTGGCCGGACTCCTGTCACTCTCTTCCCATGGGTTCCTGAGGTAGCAGAGGAGGGCGCATCGCCATCTTGCTCTTTCCTTCGTGTGGCTTCATGTTGCACTGGTGGAGCTGGTACAAAGTCAAGGGCGCTGTCATCCGACTCCAAAGGCTTTGTGCATCTTTTCCACGGCCAGCTCGTACGAGCCCAGCTTGATCACCTCGGCAGACCAGAGCATCACCGCTTGGACGTGCACGCCCTCTTCCATTTTCTTCAGCATGCCCCCATCCCTGGCTTTGCCTTTCCTCTTCCCCACCAGTTCACCAGAGCCGCTGGCTGCCTTCATCTGCGTATTCGGCTTGCCTCTCGGTCCCTGTTTTGCAACGTCTGACACAGCGGGTGCGGGTGTAATGTAACCGATGATATTGACCCACGCGCCAGTGTGAGTGTCTGTAGCCTGCAGAGACTCCAAAACGTGGTCGACGTTCACGTTGGCGATTGCCGTTGAGTTAGTCGGGTGGGCATGCTTCAGGATGAGTGTGGCAGCGGAGATATTGTAGCGCTCAACGCTTTGCGAGAACTCAGCAGCTGTCAGACTGTTGACACAGCTGTATGCTCACCATCCAAGGAAACGTACTTTGTCGCCGATGTTGAGCTTTTGGAGATCGGAGAGGAAGACGAGGCGGCTGGCAACGGGGCCAGAGGTGTTGCTGTTCATTGCACTTCACCATGGTCATTCCAGAACGTCTTCTGTTTCTCCTGTCGAACGGGCCACGGCTGCAGCGTTACGCCATCCGACGTTGTTCGAAACACGATGGAGGTGGGAATGAAGGTGGAACTCGAGGTGGACCGAATTGCGTACGGCTGTGAGTGGCACGTGATGCAATGCTGTCATTCTAGAATCGGCTTTCTATTCCAGAGCGACGACGCTCAAGGCTTGCCAGGCACGCACATCAACAGGCAACACCATCACACTTGGCTTGCGACTCTGCAGCACGCCCAGAACCATCTCTTCCGCTCGCCAAGCAGTCGAATCCCCGTCACTGTCACGCCCAGATCAGCTCGCCAGCAACGCTCCACACTAAGCAACAGCATCCCACCTTCCACCGCCTTCCAACAAAGGTCCGCTCGATACTTTGGTCACTGCTCTAGGCCTCTTGCGCTTCCAACACATTCAGACCCTACGACCTACACCGTTCACACCACCACCGCAATGTCAGGCTGGGGAATGGGCTGGTTTGGAGGCGGTACGCAGCACTCCCGATCACAGTAGGAGCCGCAGTGGTGGAACCTGAAAGCTAACACACGACCGGTACTACAGGTGGGACGTCGACGAAGAAGAAGGACGCACCCAAAAACGCCATCCTCGGGCTCCGCAGCACGCTCGAAATGCTCACGAAGCGGGAAAAGCACCTCCAGAATCAGATGGACGAGCAAGAAGCACTCGCCCGCAAGTACGTGTCGTCGAACAACAAGAACGCCGCCAAGGCCGCACTGCGCCGGAAAAAGCAGTACGAGCACGCGCTGGAGCAGACGAGTGCCCAGATGATGACCGTGGAGCGGGAGATCAGCAGTATAGAGACTGCAAATATCAACAAAGAGACGCTGGATGCCATGAAGAACGCTAGCGCGGCGATGAAGCAGATTCACGGAGGTTTGACCATAGAGAAGGTGGATAGCACGATGTATGTTGTGCTCCTATCTTCGCGCTGCCCGCACCGCTTCTCTTTAGTTCATCTGTCCCCGAGTCGATGAGGCTAGGGCATCTGGACCTTCGTAAACCTATGCTGACATCACCGCTCTTTCTTACAGGGAAGACCTCCGGGAGCAGCACGCCATAGGCGAAGAGATCGCCGAAGCTCTTACCCAGGGCGCCACATCGCAAGCGCTCGACGA
>NAJN01000782.1:0-17359 GCA_005059845.1 Cryomyces minteri | reverse complement strand
AGCCAGGGCCGAAAGGGAAGGCGTTGGCGAGAACCGAGTTGATCACGACCAGTTGCTTTGAAAGAAAGAAGGCCACAGTCCTTTAGCGGTTGGAGACCTTACGAATACCATGCGGACAATGATGCTTGACGCAGGCGTATGGACGGCATTGTCCTCATTTTCAGGCTTGTATCGGAAAAGGACAGGCTTTCACTCTATTTGTGTTCCAGGCAGTCCATCGTAAGAGTGAATGGCTTGACTCAGCACGCTGCAACGAGCACCAAATAACCAGTGCACGCGCACGAGAAGCTCGATCGATTCAACCCGGGCCCCTTTCATTCTTGGCCTGTCAAGCTCTGGAACCCATCAACGGATCAGGAGGTTCCAGACGCGCTGCTGCAGATAGTAGCCCGCATTAGGGATTATTGAGCACTGTCGTGCGTTTACTCGGTCTTGAGTGGCCGTGTCCGCTTCGGAGTATAGGTAGGTGGCAGCTGAGACAGCGCGAAAATCCATAGAATAGATTACGTAGGATTAACGGTATCTATATAGAGAGGCGTCGACGAAGTCGGAACCTGCGCAGACCGCTAATATAGGTCCACGCAGTACACGAGAAACGTGCGAGTCTGGATCGTGCAACATCTTTCCAGCTTGCAATCCAGCGACCTGCAGTCCCTCCGCGAACAGACCCAGGCCCAGTTGATTGTATAAAAGTGGTAGGTTACCTATTCACACTTCTCTCCATTGGATCTGACTATTATTATCCTCAATCCGTACGTTGCTTCCGCACCGCTACTCTACAGCCTGATCATACGCCCCTTCGTTGCAAGCGGACGACTTTACATAGCTGTCGGTCCGCCAAAACGATCAACCACGGCTTCGTCCTCATAACTTTATACATCTATCCCTTGCCTGGCGCCTGGGATCCTCTATTGAATGCTGCCCGTATCAAGCCATGTCTGACGTTCCAGGCCGTCCTTAATCCTGACAATGGCCCCGATGGAGGTTGCTCTGGCCCCAATTACATCAACGCAACCTCAATCTTGTATTATATCCCAAACATCAAGACCCTCGCCTACGTCCATACAGCAGCCCGATACAACTGCGGTATGAGTGGGACCGACGTTTGTCCTGCTACACAGCCGCTCAGTACTCTGCAGGCAAACATCGCCACTTAGCAGAACTGGCCGATGAACGAGTGCACTACGAACAACGCCAAGGACATTCAGATCGATGGCATTTTCTTCGATGAAGCACTCTCAGTGAAAGCAAACGCGATCTACATGCAAAGGATCACCTCCTTCGCCAAGCCGACTCTCACTCGTGGCAACACTGTCCTGCTCAACGCCGGCAGTGCTGTGACAGGTCTTTTTGGAGCATCGCTAACTACATCAACTCTTCGAAGACATCGAGGCTACGTACTATGCCGCTAACATCGATGCTTTAGACGGCAACGGTGTGTATTCGCGGCAAACGACTATGATCTTCCACAGATTACAAAGACTCCACCGCGACCGAGAGGAAAGACGCGAACGCTATCATGAATGGTAACCACGATGCGATGGCGGGCTTGTATGTTACGGACTTAGGCATTCTCAGCGTTTTCTGTTACGCCGCCTATAGGGCTTCAAGGCAACCTAGTAGGATAACGGTCTGCGTAGCATATAGCTCAATCGCATAGACGTTAGAGTTCGATCTTCATGTCGTGTACGCATGAAAATCGGCTTTGCTGCGCTGCTAAGTGCCTGTGGCATTGTACTAAAACTAATCGATGTCTTTTTCCTTTTAGAGTTACTACATCCCCTATCTATACTACTAAACCCTACTTTAGAACGTATTCAAAGCGCACGTAAACCGTAGGACATTTGCTAGTAACCTAAATTATAGGTAAGACTAGAACTACTAGTTTAGCATTTTAGTAACAGGTTAGGTAGTAGTAGTAGTAGAGTAGCCGTAGTATAGGCTAATGTTATTACTAGTTAGAATTAAATAGTTTCTTTCTTCTTCTAAAACACATTTTTCTAGGTTCTATATACTATCTACAAGCTAGTAAAGTCTAAAAAAGTCTAGAAACCTCTAAACTATCCTAGAGTATACTAGTTTCTAGAAGGATCTAATGTTACGCTATTTGTAGAGCTTTAGAGCAACTTAGTAGAATAAAATCCATGTAGCATATAATTTAATAGATAATACCTATTCTAATCTTAGAGTTATATAGATAGTAGAGTATAGCTTTTATGTTATATGTATATAGTAAGTAATTATACTATACAGCTAAGTCCCTATAATATTATACTAGAAAACTAATTAATGTCCTTTTTAATACTATAAAAACATTCTATCTATACTACTTTACCCTACTCTAGAATATATTCTAGAATGTATATTAGCTATAGAGTTTCTACCTATAACCTAGAACTAAACGTTATTAGATATTCTAGTTATAACATTGAAAAAGTAGAAAACATTAGAGTTAAATAATTTCTCTCTTCTTTATAAAATGCTTATTTTTGGGCTTTTATAAACTATTTTTTAGCTAGAAAAGTCTAGAGATTATTTGAATTAGGTAGCTTCTCTCTCCCTTATAAAACCCTTATTTTAGGCCTTTATATGCTTTTCTAGAACTAGGTATTAGAAACAGGTAATTTTACTCTCCTTCTAAGACGTTTATTTTAGAAGTCTCTACATACTTATCTTTAAGCTAGAAAACTCTTACATGCTTACTTGTTAGCTAGAAACCCCTATATACCTACTTTTTGTTGAAATGTATCCTCTTTGTGTAGAGTTAGCCTTAGGATTGTTAGAAACAGGTAATTTTGCGCTCCTTCTAAGACATTCATTTCTCTAGCCCTTAGGCCTAGACCCTGTAAGCTAGAAAGCCCCTATATACTTATCTTTAGACTAGGTACCCCTATATGCTTATCTTTAGGCTAAGTACCCCTACGTACTTACCTTAAGCTAGGAACTTAAGCCCCTACATAAGTCTAAAACCCCCTATAGCTTTTCTAAGATAAGACTAGCTATGTACTAATGGAGTACCTTCCTAAACTAGAAGGTTTTTCCCTACTAGTCTAGGGGTAACGCAAATAACCTTTAAAGGTATTTGTCAAGTACCTCTATCTAGTTGCTTGGCACTTAGCTGCCTTATGTATATATACAGGCCTTCTCTCCCACTTTGTAGAGAATCAAGTCACTCATTAATACTTAGCTAAACACAGCTAGTACTACGCAATTATCCTATTGCTAGTCTAGTGTCTATTACCACGCAATTATCCTGTTGCTAGTCTAGTGTCTATTACCTTCTATACCTCCTACACTTTGTGTTCCTATCTTAAGGCTAACTAGTTAGCCTTCTGTCTTTGTTTAATTGCCTTCCTTGCTTAGACCTATCCTAAGGCTAAAACCTATCCTAAGGCTATCTTAACACAAAGGACACACAATTCCAACAGGTTATGAGCCCGGCCTAGAAGCTTTAAAAACGCTATATATTTTTCGACTTCCCTTATAAGCTAGGACAAGCTTATAATACAACACTACCTATCTAAATTTAGCCTATACCATTCTAGAACAGTCTAGAAATTAAGGAGAAGAGCTAGTTTAGGAAGAGGTGAAGTAGTAGATAGTATAGACAAGCTTGTAACTTGTCTATACAATTCCAAGTGCCTTAGTCAGAGGTGCTAGGCCTAAATAGGTCGATCTAGGGATAGGATTTTGCAATAAGACCTAGCAAGTACTAGGCAAAGCAAAGAAATCAAAATAAGCCCTAGTAAGTTCTAGGCTAACTACAAAAATAAGACCTAGCAAGTACTAGGCAATTGCAAAAAATTAGTCCTAAGTAAGGTCTAGGCAAACCAAAGCCATTCCATTTGCTTAGCTCTAAGCAAGCTCTAAGCAAGGGTTTTGCTTAGTAACAAGCAACAAATCTAGTTTCAAAAAAGATAGCCTTAAGCAATGTTCAAATTTCCAGCTGCTTGTTAGCCTTAGGCTAATAAGTAAGCAATAGACATCAAAAAATAGCTTCAAATATCTAGAGTTTCCCTAAACTTAAGGGAATTTTAAACTATAAAACATGGAAATTCCGCATAAAAACAGTCCTAATAAATTAAGACTTATAGGACGTTGTTAGTGGAAAGAGGGAAGAACTAGATGACTATCTAGTCATAGAAAGTTGCTGTAGAGATAGGAAACCCCTTACATAAGACAGTCTAGATGAAAAACATCTAGAAAGAGAAGAAAGAGCAAAATAGGAAACCTTATATATTAAAGCATATACATCTATATTGCTTACTATTAAGGATAAACCCCTATAGCATGTTTAAAACCTCACATTAGCTACTTCTATATAGAGAAAGCTAGAAAAACTCTTCTCTAAAAAAGGCTTTAGTGCTAGAAACAACCTCTTCTAAAGTCTTATAAATACTAAGCTATCTACTAGCTTAGGTGCTTAAGACTATGTAGACAAATTGCGGCGCTTTAAAAGTAGGCTACTACATGTAAATGCTTATATTTAACAATAGCAATTTACATCCTTACTACTAAGTAATATAGGACTAAATTAGTCCTTATTCACACAATAGCTTACTTAATAGATTAGGGACAAACTAGAATCAATAATTAATGATAATAAGCTTATTAGCTAAACTCTAGATAAGGAAAGACGCTACAATCTAGCTAGTAGCTATACTACTAGAAATGCTATAGAAAATTTAGAACTTATTGCATTAAACACAAAGCAACCTCCTAGAAGACAAGGTAATAAGACTATTGCTTATAACATAAGCAATAGTACTAGTAGTAGTACTACTAGCAAAGCTTACAAATACTATAAAAGGAATTATAACTCTAGTAAGTGCTAGTCTAAATTTCCACACCTAAGGCCCTAAAAATAGCACTAACATGTTATAACTGCCTTAGGATTAACTATTCCAAAAAGGGCAATCTAGATCTATTACTAAATAGATAGATACTAGATTTAGGTGCTATAGATTACATGTATGGTATTAAAGACCTTTTTTAGGACTTTAACCCCTTTAATTCCTTTATACAAATTGCAGATAATTCTATACTTAGTATAAAAGGAAAAGAAATAGTGCCGCTAGTAGTAGGGAGACCAAATGACTCTACTACTATTTTGCTTCTCTAAGAATTCTTCTATGTTCTAGACATAGCCTTAAATTTGCCGTCTGTCCTATAGCTACTCTAGCATAATTTAATGGTTAACTTTAGTAATGCTAAGGCTAACATTATAAATGCAAGGAATCAAATAGTAGCATTTGCTACTATTAAAGAAAAAGTTGCTATACTAGCAATGCCTAGTATCATAAAAAGCAGCTATAAAGCCTTAAGCAATGTTACAAACAATGATTTGGACTTAGCCTTAAGCAATGTTACAAACAATGATTTAGACTTAGCCTTAAGCAATGTTAAAAACAAAAGCACTAGGATATCTCTAGAGACCCTTCACAAAAGGCTAGGACACTTAAATTAGCAAGACTATCTTAGCGCCCTTAGTAACAAAACAAATAGGCTACCCTTACTAGATAAGTAAAAAGACCCTTTTGTTTGTAAACCTTATATTCTAGCAAAAAAGACAAAGGAGATTTCAAGAGTTTCTCTAAATAGGGTTACTTCTACCCTATAACTGCTTTATATGGACTTAATAGGGCCTATAAACCCTACTAGTCTAGGAGGATCTAGTTATGCTCTTATTATAACAGATGACTATTCACGCTATTCTTAGTTCTATCTACTAAAAGCAAAGTTAGAAACCATATAAAAATTTAAGGAATTTAAAGCCTTAGTAGAAAATCAATAAGGCAATACTTCTATTAAAAGAATTAGAAGTAATAATAGAGGAGAATTCTAAGCACTATAAACAGTGCTAAAACAAGTATGCATTATTTAGAAAAACACTATTCCCTATAGTCTAAACTAAAATAGAATTGCAGAAAGGAAGAATAGAACAATTACAAACCAGCTAAGAGCTATCCTACTAGCTATAAAGCTTCCTTAATTTCTATAGGTAGAATTAATGTCTATAATAATCTACCTAAGAAATAGATTACCGTCCTTTTTAATAGGATACTAAAACCCTTATAGTCTCTACTATAAAAAGGATCCCTTTCTACTAACCCTAAGTAATACTACTAGAAAAAGTTACTAGTAAATTCAATCAAAGATCTACTAGATGTGCTCTAGTAGAGTATAAAGGAAACAGTATTTATAGGGTCTATGATCCTATAAAAAGACAAGTATTTAGTTCTTCTAGTGTGTAATTTATAGAGTAAAGCTATTATGTAAGGTGTACAACAAAAGTGTTTTGTGTTAAAGTAAGTTGTATTCTACTATCTATAGGATGCTTAAGCTAATATACTGTTTGTGTTTAGGGTTACTTCCCTTTGTAGCCTGTCCTATTTTAGCTCTTATTCGTGTTTGCTACTCCCTTTAGATTAGGTTCCTTACTTGTTTAGGTGCTATACTAGTTCTTCCTACCGTGCCTAGGATCTACGTTCCTACTTACCTATTATTGTTAGACACCTACTATTATAGGACATACCCCTATTAGGAAGAACACGTCCCGGGTTTGTCCTTAAGTAAGAACAAAAAGGCATGTAGCTAAAGTGCTATTATTACAAACACGCCTAAAAAAGGAGAAAACATGAAGAGAAACGCAGACAAACGGTAGGACCGTTTAACAAATCATATTACAACGTCCTACCTTAAATGAAAACATAGGGAAAAACAAAGACAAACGGTAGGATTGTTTAAGGTACTATATTACAACACTCTACCTTAAACAAAAACATAGAAATACAGAGAAGAATCGCTTTTTGTGATTAAGGGTAGTACATAGAGGCCCTACTATTACGTGCGTGGTTTGCTAAAACCCCTTGTTTAGGCCTACTAGCTGTCTAGATCTACGCTACTCTCTAACGCCTCTACTTTAACGTCGCTTAGCTTGTCCTTCTTTGATTTCTTGCGTATAAGGCGCGGTATAACCGTAGTTAGCATACGGGTAATGTTAATTTTAGCCGTTTTCTTACGGGCTAATGTTTGTAATAGGTTTGCGCTTGCCTTAACACTTTTTCCCCTTAGGGTAATAGCGGGTTTAGCGGATGCTAAACGAGCGGTCTAGTCTAGCGCGGTTAGCGGTAATAATACGGTCCTAAACAGGTTTGCTCTACGCGGGGTTCTACTTAAATAGGTAATGTTAAAGTCTAAAACCCCTTCTAGTTCTAGTAAGTCCTACGTTAGTAGAACGGCCGGTTTGTTATCGGAGATTACCGCGGCATTTAGTGCGCTTATAGGTAGAGGATGTGTGAAGATACTACTACTTACTAGTTATAGTGCGTTAGCGGTAGGGAAGAGCTATACCTCTAGGGATTAGTTACGACGTAGCTTACTAGCGTTTGCGGCGTATTCGTTGTTAAGAGAGTTTAACAATTTATCAAATGCATCATTAACTATGTTATCCCTAAGAGACATAGCTACGCCATGTAACAGGTTGTTAAGAGCGGTACCGTTATCCGAGGCTATAGTAGCATCTATAACGGTCTTGTTTGCGGGCGCTACCGCCTTAACTAGCGTTATGTTCTCCTACATAACAACATTGTTATGTAGGAGAACAATGTAGTTGTCATTCTCCTTATTGTTTGTAGGTACTAGCAATCGCTTGTGCGCACTCTTGTGTAGGGAGCGCTATTGTTAGGGGTCTGTGTTTTCATCTTACTTATTATTCGCGTTATAATAACCCTATACGGCGCTTATGTAGCGCGGTTTAGAGAGGACGTTACGTACGTTAAAGGTAGCGCTTAGTACTAGCGCTAAGAGCATAAACGGGAGTTTAGAACCACCTAGAAGGTCCGGATCACTATCCCGTACTATTTTAACGAGGTAACGGTACGCTTCTACCGGGGTCTTATTGTTAATTGCCCCGGCTACGACGTTATTTGCAAGCGCGTTTAGGGGGCATTTAAGGAGCTCTTTTACTAACTATAGAAGTCCGTCTTAATGTAGGCTACGCGCGATAGCGCTAATAACGTTAGTAATTGTAGTTATAGTATCGTAATCAAAGACGTAGTGTTTAAGCATAGTAACGTTATTAACCATAGTTATAGTAATAGCCGTAGCCTATTAGAGATGTTCGATTATTACCGCTTATCTGTTCGCTTTATGCGTTACTACTACGCTAATAGCCAATTTAGCTGTTATAATAGCTCTAGTAAGTGCCTCTAACTTCTTACCTAGTGCTATAGCAAGTTTGTAGCGCGCGTTATCTACTAGTAGGGATGGTTTAGCTAGAGCGCTAGTAAGGTTACGGATAGCTATAGACCGGTTAGTTCCTACGTACTATTGTGGGGTAAACAGCTAGAGTAGCAAAATAGAGGCTTAGCGCGGAAGTACATGGGACCGTCCTACTAACTTAGCATTTGCTAACTGTTATAGCCTTTAGGTATTTCTACTACGCGCGGGCCTTAACAAGTAAGGCATAGAACACACTATGAAACACGGCATGGAATCTATCCATAGAATCCTCACGCAATAAAACATAGCACGGATCTACAAGGACTCTAGCATAGGGATTGTACTATAAGATTAAGGCAATAGGATACTCGAATAGCTAGCAATAATATCAATCCTCTTACCTAGTAAGTAGCAAGTAGCAGCTAATAGAAGACTAAGTAGCAAACATGTAGCTAAACATTAACTAGACCTAAACGGCTAAAGTACACGGGACGGTCCTAGCTATATTCGTAGGCTATAATAGGAGAGTCCTAGGTAGTAGCGGTCTTTAACTACCTATTAACCTTGTCTACTTAACTCTAGCCTTACCACGCTCTTAGAGCACAACTTACAACCCCCTAATAATAGTAACCTTACTAGTACTAAACGTAGTACACTAGAAAGAGTTAAAATAGGATGGGAAATAGGCATAGATGAAGATCACTAGCTACTAGGCACTGTAACAACTAGACTAGCGATTGACTAAGCGCTACGCTTAGTTATAGCAAATACTAGTGATTAGCTAAACGCTACATTTAGCTATAGCAAATCTGGATAAAGACCTTAGTTGCTACAACCTCTATTACGAGCGGCTACCGCTATAAACTAGTGATTAACTAAGTGCTATACTTAGTTATAGTAACTCTAGTGATTGGCTAAACGCTACGTTTAGTTATAGCAACTCTAGTAATTGACTAAACGCTACGTTTAGTTATAGCGAAATCTGGATAAAGACCTTAGTTGCTATAACCTCTATTACGAGCGGCTGCCGCTACAAACTAGTGATTAACTAAGTGCTACACTTAGTCATAGCAACTCTAGTGATTGGCTAAACGTTGCGTTTAGTCATAGCAAAATCTGGATAAAGACCTTAGTTACTACAACCTCCGTTACAAGCGGCTACCGCTACAAAAAAGTTAGGAACTACTAGGTATAGAGAACACCCTAAAAACCGCTAAGGGAAAGATGAGGCAATTAGGAGTGCAATAGTAGAGTTAAAAGGCCGGCCCTACTAGTAGGAAATGCCTCCGGTTTATTAGCTAGTTGGAACGCTAGGATTAGGAATAAACGGAACAGTAGATGTAGGGAAGTATTAATAAAACGATATTACGAGAATAGTAGAAGAGACCTCGATAGTCCATTCGAACGGAAAGGACTATAAGTTAGTTCGATGCAGAGCAGTTGTAGCGGGTGAAGATAGCTATAACTCCGAAGATCTAGGGGAATAGGACGGAGTAAAGCAATACGATTTATCCGCTTTGTAGGAAGACTTTCTAATAGTAGAGAGCCCTAGAGTGCCGGTAAAGATAGGGTAGAGAAAAAGAGAAGTACAAGCGATTCTTAACAGCGGGGCGGAGTGCTATTTAATAACACACGCTACTACAAACCGCCTAAGACTTCCTGTTTAACTAGGAGTACGAATCCGCCTACAAGGAGCTATAGGCAGCGGAAAGTTTGTAGGCGTTTGCAAATCCGTACGAGTTAATCTCGGTGGAATTGTACATGAAGTGCCTGTCACGGTTCTAGGGCCGGGTTGGTCTAGTACGTGACTCGGCTTAGGGATACGTTATTCCGAGCGTTGTTTATCCATACGCGTTACTTTGTGTATTTACCTCCTTATTAGTCAATTTAGTAAATACCATGACGGTACGCTCTAAGACCCTTACAGTGCCGTTCCTAATCGTAGAAGGACATAACGTCTAGGGAATAATCCTTAGTAGGACCTAGGAAAGAAAGGCTTAACTAGAAAGTAGGAACTGCGATAATAGTACCTAGGAGGGGACGGTTACCGCTGCTAATGGAAACACGCGCGCTAGATTCATAGGATGCATTCCGGAGCGAGGATTAAAACGAACTATGTAGGACTTCGCTATTACAACCGAGGGGTTAAAAGGATAGGTAAGCCTTATACCGGATAGGAGCTTACTAAAAGCATACCGGTAATAGCTATAGCTATAGAGGACGTACGAGAAGACCGTTAGTTAACAAAACCACTGTGTGCGGACGGGAAATCCCCGGAAGCTAGCAAGCGAGTGCTTACACCGCCCGGCAGAAAAGTACGCGGGACGGTCTTAGTTACAGATAGTATAGCTACCTTACCATTAACAACGTAGGGGCCTCCGATGATATTAGCAACGGATAATAAGTTTTTTAAGATCTTTCTACCTAGGGTATACGAGTAGTCTAAAGAGCGATTATCCCGCCGAACGGACCTACGCGCCATTAAACAATTAATGAGATGTGCGTAAGAAAGGAAGGGTTTAACAACGACGGTTTAGAAGCTAGAGCTTAAGAAGAGGATGTAAGAAGAAGGTAGGCGTCGAGAAGTAGCTGTTATACCTATTGTGAATGCGTTTACCGCCTACAAAAGAAAGGCTTAAAAAGTAAGACTAGTAGATGCGTCTGAATCAGACGGTTTAAAACCAGGGGGTTCTCCTACCTAGAAGGCTATCTACATAGAGCGAGAGTTAATGCTACCTAAGCCGATAGGAAGATATGCTAGCTAGGTTATCCCGAAATTTTCTAAGATTACACGAGGATTTTGCCTTAGGCCTAAGCGTGTTACTACCCTAGCTATAGGAAAGGAGTTACTACCTAGGGAGTAAAATCTACTACTAGAGATCTTGTTCGCACGAGAAGTAGCGGTTGCTTTTAACTTCACCGAGATTAGCTTAGTAAAGCCGGAGGTTGTACCTTTACAAGAAATTTGCACAATAGAGCATAGCGCTTAGTAAGCTTAGAGCTTCCTAGTGCCAAAATCGCTGCACGAGCAGGTTATCACGATACTAAAGGAGCGGTTACATGCAGGTTTGCTAGAAAGATGCTATAGCCTATATCGTAACCCGTGGTTTCTAGTAAAGAAGAAGGACGCTAGAAAATATCGTATAGTACACGCCGCTATGCTAATTAATAAGGTTACCGTTTAAGACGCAAATCTACCGCTAGCTGTAGATGAGTTCTTAGAACCCTTTGCGTGCATGTAGCTTACTTTGTTAGTCGACCTTTTCTCCGGGTACAACTAGATAGGATTAGCTAAGTAACACCGTAACATAACCGGGTTTAATACCCCTATTAGTCTACTTTAACATACTCGGCTTCCTTAAGGAGCTACTAACTTAGTGGCTTAATTCGTACGCATCATTAATATGGTATTAGAACAACACATAGGAACCCGCTATTTAACCTTTCTCGACAATGTTGGAATATACGGTCTAAAGACGAGATATAATGAGTAAGAAACCGCGCCTAGTATCCGGAAGTTCGTCTTAGAACACCTTTAGAACCTAGACAAATGCCTTACCGATCTCGAGCGTGCTAGATTAACAATTTCCGGTGCGAAATCACAGTTTAGCTAGAGTGGAGTAAAGATTATAGGTTTTGTGTGTAACGCATAATAGTCTTGTCTTAGAAATGCTATAGGGGGTTTCTAGACTATATAGGGGGTTCTTAGCTTAAAAACAGCTATGTAGGGGGTTCCTTGCCTAAAGATAGGTATGTAGGGGCTTTCTAGCTTAGAGATAAGCATGTAGGGGCTATTAAAATGAATGTCTTAGAAGGAGAGCAAAATTACCTGTTTCTAACACTAGTAAGCTCTAGGCAATCACGCAAAAACAAGCTCTAAGCAAGGTCTAGGCAATTAAAACCATTCCATTTGCTTAGCACTAAGTAAGCCCTAATCAATACTACTTAGTAGCAAGCAATACTCCAGTTTCAAAAAAGATAGCCTTAGGTAATGTTCCAGTTTTTAGCTGCTTATTAGCACTAAGCAATAAACAAGCAATAAGCATGCAAACATGGCTTCAAATATCTGGAATTTCCCTAAACTTATCAAACTATAAAACATGGAATTTCCACATAAAAACAGTCCTAATAAATCAAGACCTTTATAACATTATTAGTAGAACAAAAAGGAACTAGATAACTATCTAGTAATAGAAATTTGCTATTCTAATAGAAAATCCCTTACACAAGATGGTTTAGATGAAAAACACCTAGAAAGAGAAGAAAGAGCAAAATAGAACACCTTAAATAACAAAGCATATACTTCTATATTACTTACTATTAAGGAAAAGCCCCTATAGCATGTTGTAAATCCTTATATTAGCTACTTCTACATAGAGAAAGCTAGAGAAACTTTTCTCTAAAAAAGGCTCTAGTGCTAGAAACAACCTCTTCTAGAGCCTTATAAACACAAAGCTATCTTTAAGTTTTGTTGTTTAAGACTATATAGATAAATTACGACGCTTTGAAAGCTAGCTAGTAGATACAAATGCTTATATTTAGTAATAGCAATCATGTTACTACTACTAAGTAATATAGGACTAAATTAGTCTTTATCCACATAATAGCTTATTTAAGAAATTAAGAACAAACTAGAATCAATAATTGATGATAATAAGCTTATAAGCTAAGTTCTAGATAAAGAAAGACGCCGCAATCTAGCTAGTAGCTAGGTTACTAGAAATGCAATAGAAAATGATTCTATTGCTCTAAACACAATAAAGCAGCCTTCTAGAAGATAAGATAATAAGCCTATTGCTTACAACACAAGCAATAGCACTAGTAGTAATGCTAAAGCATGCAAATACTATAAAAAAGCATGATTCTAGTATGTGCTAGTTTTAATTCCTACACCTAAGGCTATAAAAACAGCACTAACCTGTTATAGCTGCCTTAGGAACAGCTATTCTATAAAAAGGCAATCTAGATCTACTTCTAGATTACATGTATGGTATTAAAGACCTTTTTTTAGGATTTTAAGCCCTTTAACTCCTTTATACAAATTGCAGATAAATCTACAGTTAGTATAAAAGAAAAAGGAATAGTCCCTTTAGTAGTAGAGAGACTTAATAACTCTACTACTATTCTACTTCTATAAGAATATCTCTATGTTCTAGACATAGCTTTAAATTTGCTATATATCCTATAGCTACTCTAGCATAATTTAATGGTTAGCTTTAGTAGTGCTAAAGCTAACATTATAAATGTAAGGGATTAAATAGTAGCTTTTACTACTATTAAAGAAAAAGTTGCCCTACTAGTAATGCCTAGTATTACACAAAGCAGCTACAAAGCATTAAGCAATGTTATAGACAATGCTTAAAAGATAGCCTTAAGCAAGGTAGTAGACAATGCTTAAAAGATAGCCTTAAGCAATATTACAAACAAAAAAACTACTATAGGTAGTAATAGGATATCCTTAGAAACCCTTTACAAAAGGCTAGGATACCTAAACAAGCAAGACTATTTAAGGGCTTTTAGTAACAAAACAAATGGACTTTTTTTACTAGATAATGATGAAGATAAAAACCCTTTTGTTTGTAGACCCTACATTCTAGTAAAATAGACAAAGGAGATTTCAAGAGTTTCTTTAAATATAACTACTTCTACCCTATAACTACTCTATATAGACCTAATGGGATCTATTAGTTCTACTAGTCTAGAAGGGGCTAGTTATACTTTTATGATAATAGATAACTGTTCACGCTATTCTTGGTTTTATCCACTAAAAGCAAAGCTAGAAACTCTTTAAAAATTCAAGGCATTTAAAGCCTTAGTAGAAAATTAACAAGGTAATAGCACTTCTATTAAAAGAACTAGAAGTAACAATAGAGAGTACATTCCACCAAAAATCTACTAGATATGCTATAATAGGGTATAAAAGAGATAGCATTTATAGAGTCTATAATCCTATAAAAAGACAGGTATTTAGATCCTCTAGTATGCAATTCATAGAAGGTTCTATAGAATTACATAGAGGTACTATATAAGATAGCATAGAGTAAGACTTAAGCAATATCTTTGTACTACAAAAAGATTGTATAGAGCAAGACTTAAGCAATCTCTTTCTATAAGAATATAGCATAGAGCAAAACTTAAACAATATTCTTCCACAAAAGTAAGATAGTATAGAGTAAAACTCTAGCAATATTTTCTAAATACAAGATAAATAAGATAATGAAAACAAATCCTCTTTTTTAGGAGACTTATCTAGCTTACTAGATCCAATTGCTTTAATAACAACATATAAAGCATTCTATACTAGAATAGTAGCAACAAATTAAAAAGACCTATAAAGCTACAAGTAAGCTATACTAGTACTAGATGCTAAAAATGGCAAAACTCTATAACCCTAGAGTATAATAACCTTACAAAAATGCAAACATAGATACTAGTACCTCTTTCTAAGGATAGAAATGTACTAAAAAGTTAGTAGATCTACAGAAAAAAGAGAGAACCTAGTAGACAAGTTATTAACTACAAAAACAGGTAGGTTATTGAAGGTTTTACACAAGAATATAGCGTAGACTACATGGAAACCTATGCTAGTGTAGTTAAACCTATGTCCTATAAGCTGCTTTTTGTAATTATAGCACATTTTAATCTAGAAATAGAATAAATAGATGTAGTTACAGCTTTTCTAAACAGTACACTAGAAGCAGAAATCTATGTAGAATAACCTACTAGATTTTCAAAACACTTACTAGTTTACAAAATTAATAGGGTTTTATATAGTCTAAAACAATTTCCTAGGGTTTAGTACTAAGCCCTAAACCGCTTCTTGCAATCTATAGGTTTTACCTATATAAATGTAGACTATACTATTTTCATTAACAAATAACAAGCTATAATTACAGTAGTATACGTTAATGATCTACTTATTTTTAGAAGTTGTAAAATAGTAATAAACAATACTAAAATTGCTCTTACTAAAAAATTCCAAATAATAGACCTAGGTCCTTACTACTACTACCTAGGAATAGAAATCCTATGAGTAGGGCTACTAGGGCTATATACCTTTTATAGTAAGCCTTTATTAAAAGATACTAGAAGACTACAAAGTAGAAAAACTTAATTCAACTACTACTCCTATAAAAGTTAGCCTAGAGCTATAGAAAAATACTAAACAATAAGCCTTAGATTAAATAAGGCAATTTTAGTCCTACATAGGAAGTCTTATAAATCTAATACTATAAATAAGACTAGATTTAGCATTTAATATCTCAAAAATATCACAATATACTTTAAATCCTTCTAAAAAGCATATACAGATACCTTGTAGACATATAAGACTATGTTCTAAGAATAGGAGGAAGTAATACTACAAATACTTTCACTTTACTAGTAGTAAACAATATTGTAAATACTTCTATCTTACTAGTAGCAAGTAATACTACAAATAGTAGTACTCCTACCTTATTAGTAGTAAGTAATACTACAAATAGTAGTACTCCTACCTTACTAGTAGCAAGTAATGTTACAAATAGTAGTACTCTAAACTTACTAGTAGTAAGCAATGTTACTAGTAGTAGTACCTCTACCTTACTAGGATATTTAGATGTAGACTAGGCTAGTAATAGGGCTAATAGAAAAATTCATATCTAATTATAGATTCTTCTATAACAATTCCCTTAGGGTCCTATAGAAGTTAGCTTAGAGCTATAGGAAAATCCTAAACAATAAGTTCTAGAGCCTATAAGACAATTTCAGTCTTATATAGATAGTATTATGTATCTAATGCTAGAAACAAGATTAGATCTAGCATTTAGTGTTATTAAGATATTACAATATGCTTTAAATCCCTCTAAGAATTACTTTACTACCTTAAAAAGGAGATACAGATATCTAGTAGAACTAAAATACTACATCTAAAAAATAGAAGGTAGCAATACTACTACTACTACTAGTAGTACCCCTACCTTACTAGGATACTCTAATGTAGATTAGACTACTAATAGAAGTAATAGAAAATCTACATCTAGTTATAGATTCTTCTATAATAACTTCTTTGTTAGCTAGAGCTCTAAAAAGCAACTAGTTATAGCCTTTTCTAGCTATAAGAGTAAACACATAGTAATAGCACATGCTACTAAGGAGTTTATACGGCTAAAACTACTACTTAGCAATGTAAGCCTTAGAGACCCTAAAGGCACTAAAGAATTGGACTTTAGTAGCATAGCTACAAACCCTATAGAGCTAAGAGTTAATAACACTACCGTAATTAGTCTAGTAAATAACCCTACAAACCATTCTAGGGTTAAACACATAGACATATAGTACCATTTTATTAGGTAACAAATAGAAGATAGTATTTTAACCATAAAATACACATCTTCTAAAGAATAGCTACTAGATAGCTTTACTAAAGCTTACCTAGAGCTACATTTAGAGAATAGAGAGATAAGATAGGAGTTATAAGATATAACTCTAAGCAATAGGCTAGGTGCTCCCTATGCAAAAAACATAGCAATAAGTAAGGTGTTATACAACACAACCCTAGGCACAAATTTAAGCACTATAGAAGAATGTATTATAGTTCTAGATACTACTAGAATATTGAAAATCAATGTACTATAGTACTATCTAGCTATAAAAGCAAATATACTACTATAGATTGTACTATAAACCAGTTTAAATGGTTTAGGTTACTATTTAACAATATAGGTTTTAAATTCTAGTAAGCTATTACTACTATAAATGTAGTTAATATAATATAATATAATATTATAGATAAAAAAATAGAACATAACGTGTTTCACAAGCGAGTCGCCCACCCTAAGCGAGTCGCCCACCCTACTAAGCTGCGCGCCTTTACGTGTAGATAACTTAACACTACAACAAGCTATAGTGTTGTTTGCAATTGTTTCAGACTATTTAAGATCTTCGCTATCTTCTGCATCTACAATTTTTGCCTGGTAGGTGCGAGAGTTGTGTCCAGTCTTGCCGCAACGCCCGCAGTGCCTCTCTGCGCGAGCCCTCTTCGTAGGCCTCTTACCCTCCTCCTGCTCAACAGCCCCATCAGGAGCAATCAAATCAAGTACATCGCCTACTGTTAACGTCTCCTCACTCCGAATATACTTCCTCTTACGGCTTTTAC
>NAJN01000781.1:0-17362 GCA_005059845.1 Cryomyces minteri | reverse complement strand
GGGCACGCGAGCTGGAGACAGACGCTCCTCGTTTGGCAACAAGAGCAGGCGCCACCCAATATCAAACTGGAAATCGTTTTATGCAGAGCCGACGGCTCCAACATCTCCATAAGATCGAGCAGCTATGACGCCTTCTCCGTCTTCCCGTGCCAACCCATCTCCTCTGCGCCCTTAGCCAGCGCCTCACACGTCGTCACAAAACCCCAAGTCCTCGCTGCATTGAACACGATGCAATCGGTCGCAAACTGCGGACTCGTAGTCCCGCACCCATCTTGAAGAAGCACGCAATCATAACCCTTGCTGAAGGCATCCGTGAACGTCCCACTGACGCACTGGTCTGTGTTCACGCCCGTGAACAGCAGCGTCCTGATGCCCTTCTCGTCCAGGAACTCTTGACACGGCGAAGTGGCGCCCCACATGCCCGACATTCTGTTCTTGTGGATCCATACATCTGGCTTGCTGTCGAGTTTGGCGCCTTCCTCGTAGGCGGCGTCGAGTGGTGGGTACAGTGCGGCATTCCACGAATCGGCCATCAAAAGCCTTCCTCCATCCACGGTCTCGCCTTCCGGTGTCGTGAGCGTCCCGCAAGACGCGCCCAGACCTTTGTAGATCCGGCCGTCCTTTCCGCTCTCCAACATCTTGTCGCCGCCCTGGTGTTCCGAGCTCCCGTCCATGTCAACGCCCATCCCATGCTCCTTCTCCGAGAAGTCGTCGACACCGGTGGTGTGACCCTCCTCGTCGACCACGGCTTCGAATCCGAACGCCCGCTTCACGGCCGGGGGCATGTTTTTGACGTCCGCGTCGTTGAGGCCCCAATTCAGCCAGATGACTTGTATGCCCACCTTCCGTACCGCGGGGATCCCGTAGTTCATGAGAGCGTCGGCGGCATGGTGGCCGGCGCCTTTGGCGCGCCCGAACGCTTCGGACAGGAAGAAGTTCTGCATGTCCACGATCACGAGCGCGGTCTTGGCGGGGTCGATCGCGATGGATGTCGTTGTCGTCTCGAGCTGGAGACGGGCGGAGGAGGGCTTGGAGGAGGGTTTGGGAGGGTGCGTTAGGTCGAAGCCGGTCTTGCTCGAGTGCAGCCAGAAGTTCGAAGCGTTGCCTATCACTGCCCGCCAGTGGGGAGCGGACGCAATTGTTTCGTCCGCAGCCTTGCGTGATGGCGCTTGCATTTTGCTAGCCACTGAGAAGCGGCAGGTGAAGGAACGCCAAAGGAAGTTCTCTGTATAGGTGCTTGATTGGCAATCAGGTGAGAGAAATCTGGTATAAAGCCTTGTGTATAGGTGCTTGATTGCTTCGATTCTGGGTGTTGCTGTTCAAATGAATGGCTTGAAAGAACTGAAGGCGAGAACACAGCTGCGATACAGGGAGTTCTTGGGATCACTCAGATCATCGGTCCGGTGCAGAAAGCGGCTCCTAATCACATCGTTGCTCATCTCTCTGACCGTCAGGTACTGCGGGGTTGCGATAGACGTTGATAAACAAGTAGGAGAGTTGAGCAACGGCCTGCCGCTTTTGGATGCGGGCACGGACGATGGAACTGGTTGCCCATCACTGCAAAATTCCTAGTCTCATCGGTTGTCTCGTCGTAGAGTTGGGACGCATCATTGCGAGCTCGTCTCCAATGCTTCCGAGCACACAAGCCTGTGTTCTTTTCAAAGCACATGCGTTGACCGGTTGGCAATGGACAGTCCTGCAACGATACTGCAGATTGGCACATGGCTTGCATTGAAGGCGTAAGGTGTAGTGGCCGTTGATGCCATATGATAGCGCCTCGTCACCTTCACCAAAACGAGGATTCAGATATGATGACGGACAACTAGATGACACTCATACATAGCTTACGACCTGCAGCAGCTTCGGCTGTCTACACGTGAGTTATTTAGGTTCGTGTTATAGGCAGCTGAGATCTAGTGGGCTCGCACCTGGTCGACAGCCATTTACACGCAGTGCCCAAGACCTTAGAGCACCCGTTGATGCGATAGTAAGCAGACATAGATTACAATAGGCAATGAGCGCTCGAAGCGTGTGCTGGAGCCGGGTATCTACATATTGACACCTCCAAGGGAGTTTACACTACTGCAATCAAACGTACGCAGCAAGAGATACGAGACTCGAATGCTACGTGCTGGGCCTCATTGGTGTCTGCCACCAGGGAACAGCCTTCTCTGATCCTGCAACATGCAAGTAATCGTGGGAGAGAATTTGGAGTATTTGCGTTTCTGAAAAGCCTGGTCCCTTGCGCTGTAAACTCTCAAGAGCATCATGGATATACCTCGTAAGTCCTCTCGAACATCGTGTTTCCCACCTCATCCTCAAGTCTCTACATACGCTTTCCGCTCGAGGCTCCTTAGCACTGCCTAAAAGACGCTTAAGACCTCTTCTGCTTCCCTGATTGAGTCAATCGTTGTCGTTTCCTTCTCCTGTCTCACACCTTCTATGACTTGTTGCCAGATCAGACCACGACGTGATAATTGGAATCCGATCAGCCTCTGAGGAAAGGAGAGCATTTCTGGCTGGCATCTTGTTGGACCAGAGCCCAAACACAAAGTGGAGCAAGGTCAAAGCTCACAAGCTCACAGCAATGGCCATCACTGTCGGTCACGGAGCGCAGTCTACTATATCATCACATGGAATCAATGTTGACAAGATGTCCTTGATGTTTCTGACTACCAACGACATCTCCAAGGCCGGCGCAAGTCCGCCTGGTACAGCCTCTTCACTGTTACTAGCGCAAACCGCTTCCTCTTCAAAACACATTGGTGGTTCCAGCCCAGAGACCTCGTGGACACCTCTCACAATACCTTCATCCAGGTAAGTCACGCCTTCCGCACTCACAAGCAGGAAATGGGATGTTCACCGCTTCAGCGCCCCGTCAAAAGCATACAGCGGTCTTTCAGCCCCATACCCCCTGTCACCAAAACGCCCCGAGTCTGGCGCCGCGGACGGAACTACAACGAGCACGAAGCATTCTTGATGCTGCACAGCCAACTCGTCGACCGCGCCACCTGGACCGCGACGACCTCATACCTCAACACCTACTTCGGCGGCCGCGTCCGCACCCGGCACGCCTTGCAGAGCAAGTACTACCGCGTGCGGAACAGGCTGCACTTCCGCCCCACCCGCGGGCCCGGCGTCCGCATTACGCAGGCGAGGCGAGAGGACGACGCACGCGAGTTCTACGAGCTCGCGAGGACGAAGCTCGAGGAGCTGACCAGGCAGCTCGCGGCGAAGACGGCAAAGGCGCGGGCGTTGCTTGCAGCCCAGAGATTCCAGCCTTGGCTCGAGGCGCTTGTGGCGGCGCACGAAAAGCGATGCTCTGGCGCGCGGCCCGTCGCCGCGGTCGCGGGACCGTGAGCTATGGACAGCTCGTCCCGCGTCCGGGCAGCTCGGAGACAGCTTGTCTGTACTCGCCTTCTCTTGACCGACCACGACAACCCGCGGGTGGCTGACGTCGGGGCTAAGCGTCTCGTTTCATCTTTGGACTATCAAGAAACTTCGGGTCACTCGGGTCTGGGTTTTTTGGTTCGTAGACCAGAATTGTCCGGTGTTCTATACGGTATGTAGACGCGGTGTAACACGCACCACAGACGCGTGGCAGCCAGCTTGTAGACAGAACCTTCATGGCGCATTTAGCGTGGTACGACGGAGGCCATGTTGCTTGCTGAGTACAGAACGAGTGGCCCGTCCCTCTGCTTCGTATCCAAAGACGCGGCATCCCCACCTAGCGTCCTCGCCCAATTTCCATCTCCCTCTTGCACCCCATCAATCCTCTTCCCCCTCCTCCACCTCCACCTCCTCGCCATCCCCAGCACCCCCTCCCACCGCCTTGATCCACGGCGGCCGCTTCCACGGATTCCGCAGCACGCCCTCCCCGTCGTCGTCTTCGTCCTCGCTACTGTGCGCGCCGGTCTCCGAGTCCCACTCCTCGTCGTCGGATGCGCCGCGGCGGTACGTGTAAGCGGCGCGGCCGTGCTCGTCGTCGGACGCCACTTCGTCTTCGGGGTAGTCGGCGCCGTAGTAGTCTTCGGCTGTAGCGTCACATCAGGTCAGTCAAAGAGCGCGGGGTATAGTTTTGGTCTTTGCAGGGCGATGTTGTTGTTCGGTGGGTCACAGGGTGTGCCGCGTGGGTTGAGGGAAGACGAAGATGGAAGGGGGTGGGTGGGGAACTACCATTCTCGTCCTCCTCCTCGCTGTTCCAGTCCTTGTCGCTCTCCTCCTCTTCCTCGATGTACGTCTCCCACACCGACTGGTCCTCCTCCGTAATGATGAGGAGGCCAAATGCTTTCCCGTCGGCTGAGCCATTGAGTCCGTCAATCGCCGAGGACGCGGAAGCGGAGGGGCGATACCGCACGTACGTGTCGTAGACGTAGTCGGCGTCATCGACCATGTCGACATCCATGTCGGCGGCTTGGACGGCTGGGCCTGGCGCTGAGGGGTGGCGGTCGCGGTAGCGCTGGATGTTGCTTTTGGGTTGGGCGCGTAGTTTTGTGGGCGGGCGTGGGGAGAGAGCTTCGGGAAGGGGGAACTGCGCGCGCTGGAGCTCGTCCAGGGTGAAGTTCTGGAGTGAGTCGACCAGACTGGCTGGCGGCCGATCCATCTCCGTCCCTCCAGACTTTGCATCCCCATTCAGCTGGCTCACCTCCGGCTCCTTGCCCTGATTCTGCTCTCTGCGTTTGAGCCCTTCAGCTCGCCATTGCTTCTCGACCGCGCTTGCGCCGGGGCGTTTCCTGGGCGCGGAAGATGCTGTTCGCATGGCTTCCATGGCTTCCTGGATGATGTGGCTCTCCGATCCAGCCGCTGCCTCTGGCTTGCGACCTGCTCCTCGCTTGGCGGGGGTCCTTGCGTAGCTTGAAATGCTGCTCTTTTCGATGAACGTTGCGACATCCTGCCTCTGGCCTTTGCGCCGTTTCTGGACACCCTTCGTTGGATTTGATATTGGTACTGTGGAGGTAGGCTTCGAGAGGTGGAAGCGTCTAGGAAAGGTGGCCGTGACCTGGCCTTGCACTTTTATTGGACTGCCTTTGTTGAGTTGGGAGGAAGACTCCTCAGGTCTGAATTGTGCTGGAGGACGATGACCGTGAGCAGCAGCTTGCTGACGTTGCGGTGGCGGGTTTTCCTCTCCAGGTAGTGTTGTTCGGACGGTTGGAGGCCTCGCCCTCAGCTGCGAAGTCGCATGTTGTAAGTATTCGCCGGCCTCTGTTTGCAGTGGCGATAACCCGGGCAGCGGCTGGGGTCCCAGGTCATTGCCTTGTCGGCGGTATGCGTACTGCTGCTCTGTGGTGCGGCGTTTGTCGCGATGTTGCTCCAAATCTGATGGGAGTCAGCGATGCCACCATCTATACACGATGAGTGACCTACAAAGATCATCCACAGGATCCTCGTTCTTCTTGCGCTTTATGCGCACCGTCTCTGGTGGCAGAGACATTGCGTAGTTGGGTGAAAAAGGAGATTTGTTGCGCTTCGAGCACTGAGATCCGAGGTGACGTCGGTTCGCGGGAGAGAGAAGTCAAAGTGCGACGTGGATCACATGTGAGCATTATGAGGCGAACGGATTTCGAAGAAAAACTCCTTCCATTCGTGATTCAACACTACTAAGCTACGTTCCAGCGGAAAAAATGCCCTTCTATATCTGGCCTGTGTCGCCATGCTCTTCTAACGCAAGACACGCTCACCGACAACCGCCATGCAGCGTTGTAGTGCTGGTTGCACTCACGTGTCCCGGACACCTTCTTTCCCTGTGGACAGGTCCCTCACTGATTCTACGATCTGATGGACATCTGTAGCACATGCAGCTGAGGATCCCTGGTTTGCTATTTCGAAGTACTATTCTCGGAGATGCCGTCCAAACTGTCTGGGCCCTGAGCTGGAGCCATCCATCTAACGGCGAATCGAGAATCGTCACATGGATCTACAGGTTGCTTAGGATCGGTGTGGGTTACAATTATGGGAGTTCAACTGCGTTCGAAGGACGTGCGAGGTAGGGGTAGGACCATCAGAGACTTGGCGTCCCGTACTCCCGGTGGCTTGGAGTTTTTGACTGAGCTGCGTGGGAACGCTGTTTCAGTTCGTGCCTTTGGAGTCTATGCTGTGTCGAGGAGAGTGGATTGAACGAACCTCGTTGTGGAGGCGTTTCTTGCAGTAGCGACCTGTGCCACGGCACAATCGTCCACAACAATTGTGTCAGATAGTCGTGTGAAGTCCCGGTGGACTGACCACGCATATTCGCATATAAGTGAGCCGTGAGTCTGTTGGAGTCAGGTTGATGTCATGCAGCTTTCAACCGCCTTCTTTGGCCCTAGCCTCTGACCACATTCTGTCCACGACCTGGAAGACCGCGATCACCAGCTTCAGAGTCTCAGCATCGATGTTTTGTCCACCAAGCCGCTGTTGGATCTTGTCGGGGTGCCAGCGAACGCGCTCAGCCTTGAGTGCCGCGGCTCGATCGGTGACGCTTTCTCCAGTAGCGGGTGCGTTTTGCAGGAAAGCCTCCACGTTCTCGGTTCTGACATCTCGCGCTCTTCCGGTCTCGACAGGCCAAGGGATCATGTTCCCGACAGCTTCGCGATTTCCACTATTACCGGCCGGTACGACGTCGACCTCCGGAGCTGCTAGCCGACCTTTTAGGCCTTCCCAGTCCTTTGCGTACCTCGCCCATGCTGCTCTCCATCTTTTCGCCGCCTTCCTAACCTCACTTCTTCTCAAGCTCTCCTCAATGTCCCTATGGAATCTCGAATCTGCATCCAACACTCGTCTGCCATCCGCCTTAGCCCGGTCTTTCTGCCTCTGTCTCTCCACTTCCTTCTCCTCTTCCAACCGCCGACGCCTCAGCTCCTCAATCCCCTCCCGGCTCTTCTCCCACATCCTCTGCCGCACGTGCGCTGTGTACTCCTCGTCCGTCATGCGCTCGAGCTCGCCATCTGGTCCTGCTTTGGTATCCGCATAGATGTGCATCGGCTGGCCGTAGACGCCTTCCCAGTACGCGGCACCCTCGTCGTCGGCGAGCGCGTCCATCAGAGATTCGGTGAATGCTTGTTGGGGGTCCAAGTATTGCGATGAGCGCGAGTTCGGGAGGTATGTATCGTCGTATTGAGAGGGGTCGTCGCCCACGGATGGCTGGTCGCTGCGCCGTTTGCTCCGGTGGTGAGAGCGATGATGGTGCCCCAGACCGTCATTGACGTCGTACTCTTGACGTCTCCTACTTCGTCGGTGTGCTGAAGTGCTGTGATCGCTGTGTTCGCCGTGCGACCTCTTGCTTTTAGATTTGAAGCGGAACTTGGAGGGTCTGGAGGTAGTCGATCCGTCCGTCTCGTCCAAGCACGGCGAACCCTTCCGCTTTTCTGGCATGACTGGACCGGTTACGGTAGTTTGTATTGATTGTAGACATTAGTCGACATGAATTGCAGTCTCATACTATATGCATCGCCGGCATGGTCGAATGAGTCGAGTCGTGTGCGCTGAAGCTGACAAGCATGCGAAGAGTCTTGATACGTGAGTGCGATGTGATGTCGTCCACCCAGAGTCTGTAAATCAGATCACTTTAGAGGCGTAGACGGCCGCTTCCGCTGCGTGAGGCCGTGCCGGACTTTAGCCGTCAGTCCGCCTCATCATCTCCATCTTATCGCGATCGGCCGTGTTAGCGACTTGAGAGTGGAGGGTAAACACAAATAGGAGATAGTGTCAAGACGGAATCACACCGAGCCCACCGGGACAAGCCAGATTGAACAGATCCGTTTCCTTTCGTCGACCCTGTCTCGTCATGGCCTCGAATGGAGCCGGGCGCAAGGGTATAACCACCTTCCAGCTACCTCAGGTCCACTGCCATCAAGGTGTACACGCTGACATGCCATCACTAGCACCCGCTCCGGCCTCGACCTCGTTCCCGAACTTGGTGGACCCGAGTGTTGTCGATGACTTGTTCACTGAGAAAGAGAAGAAGCCTGGCACCGTCAAGCTCAAGAAAGCGAACCCGAAACAGACCAAGCCTGGGAACTGGGCAGAGGACGAAGTCGAGGGTACAACTCGTCATTCCCTGCTATCCTCACTCTCGCTCACCGTAGTCATTGTTCAGGCTTCAAGAAGTCTGACCCCTCCTCCTCCTCCCGCGCCCAGTCGCCGCTCGTGAAGTCACTTGACGCCAAAGCCGCCGCCGCATTCTCCACGGGTCGACCTCTGGAAGATCAGCCCGACCTCGTCCAATGTAAACACTGTAAGAAGCCCGTCCTGCGCACCGCCGCTGCAGCCCACATCAGAGGGTGTCTCGACAAGAAGCAGGAGAAGCTAAAGAAGAAGAAAGAGGCCAAAGAGGCCAAGGAGGCTGCGGCGCGCAAGGAGAGGGGCCGGGACAATGACCGCGGCAAGAAGAGCGAGACGCCTAACGAGGACGATGCCGACACCATCGACTCGAGGAAACTCAAGAGCGCGAAGAAGTCGGCGTTGGCTGACGCCGATGGTGCAAAGAAGGGCAGAAAGCGTAAGGCGGATGGTGATGCGGGCGACAAGGAGCCGAAGAAGAAAAAGAAGAAGGATGAGCCGAAGGTCAAAGTCCCCAAGCCTAAGCCACCCGTGGACGTAGAAAGGCAGTGCGGTGTCGAGCTTAAGGAGGGCGCCATGTGCGCGAGGAGCTTGACCTGCAAGAGCCACTCCATGGGCGCGAAGAGAGCCGTGCCAGGACGAAGCCTGCCATACGACACGCTTCTAGCGAACTACCAAAAAACCAACCAAGCCAAACTACAAAGTACGTACTACACCATGGCCCTCCTTCACACATTCCCCAGACTCTCCGTCCACCTCAGACCACAACTAACTGCCCCTCTCACCACACCAGGCGCCATCCTAGCCGCCAACGCGCCCCTAGCCGACGACTCCGACGACGGCGCCCACGGCCCCATCGACGCGGACGAAGAGAAAGACGACGTCATGGCCGCGCTCAGCCGCTGGCACCCACGGCCCCTCGCCACCAAAACCTTCATCGCCACAAAGTCGAAGTACCAGTACATCCGCATGAAGAGTGAGCTGCAAGCCGCGCTCAGCGGCAGCCGCGGCGGCGGTCTCTTCGCTGTCGCGCCTGCTGCTGCTCCTGCTGATGGGAGGGGCACTACTTCAATCGCAGTGGACAGCGCGGCGGCGACGGGTGAGGCTGCTTTTGGAGCGGAGTCGCGCCGCGGCAGTGGGACGGTGGGAGCGCCGCAGCGGCCGGTGCACGCCAATCAGCAGCGGAAGGCGAGCATGACAGGCGCGGTGATGTTGAGTGCTTGACAGGATCGTCATCTCGTGTCCCCTCGAGCCATCGATTGGTAGTATGTGGGAAGCCTGAGACCGGCGTTGGAGTCCAGGCAGCGCAGTGGGACGTGCGGTTTGTTCTCCAGACTGGGCACACCGCGAACCGAGCGAACTGAGTGACGGGCAGCTACCGGCGTTTCTTGTAAGGCCTATGGCTGCATATTTGTGATACCCGCTAGAGATAGTACGACAATCAAATTTCCCTGTACAGGGCCCTCACGTTTACTACCACGCTCAAGGCCGAATCTCGTCCTCCACTGCCATTTCTCGCACAACCCTGCTTTTGTCTCTCCTCCATCAATCATTTTGCACAATCACCGCATAGAGTCAAATGACCGAATGTCAGCACCACCCCAACCAACCGCCCAACGATCAACCCCGCTCAAGAGCCGGGCCAGACCGAGCGGAATGTGGCGAGGAGGGCTGCATGAGCGCGCTGAGGCAGCTGCTTGTTGTTCTGGGCGCGAAGATTGATACGGCTGCGTCATGGGAGCGACGGTGCAGCCGCCGTCCTGATCGTGTGCCCGTGCGTTTGTGGGGAGGTGAGGGTGAGAGGGAGCGGAAGGGACAGGAAGATGGGGGGTGGGAAGGAAGTAAATGAGGTAAGGTGGAAATCGGGCACATGTCGAACGAGAAATGGAGGATTGAGCGGGGATAGGAATAAGGGAAAATGGACAGTCTAGTCTCTTCAACTATGAAGTAGGTAGTTGAAAGGACATGGATGGATGGCATGTCCGCCGTCCGCCTCCTTGTTGGTGCAAGCCCCGTATCTGGGATCCTACGGCTGTGATCAAAGATATGCTGTAGACCTACTCCGCCTTGCCAAACACCAGAGCAGGCCCTTGCAAATGCCATAAATGCTGCAGTGTGAGGCCTCTTGCGCCGCAGCCGACAACCACCTGGAAACGCCGCGGACTGTTCTACACGCTCATGAAGCACCCTTGGCAGCTGCCGCAGCAGCAGCTTCTCTTTTCCGCTGTAGGTACCTCTCCTTCGCACCGCTGATGTCGCTCTCCGTCTTGCGCGACTTGGCCGCATGTTCGACCCTCCGCCGCTCTTCCTGCTCCTCGTCCGCAGCGCGCTTGGTGGCTTGTTCGAGCTGCGCTTCCAGCAGGCGCGTCTGGCGCTCGCGCATGGCTTGCTTGCTGCCAGAGGCGCTTTGATAGGCTTGTTGCGATCCGCTTGGGCGAGCAGAGGCGGCAGACGGGGCGGTGGAGGCGGATTTGGGCTTGGGCACGACGTTCAGGCCGGCGGAGAGGAGTTGGCGCTTGTCGGCTACTTGACCTTCGTCGTTGATGACGATGTTGCCGCCTTTGGCGTTCATTTCTTTTGCGAGCTCGACTTCCGATTTCTCCTGTGGCGCCGAGTCGATGGGCGCGGCATCGCCTGGGTTTACGGTCTGCGCTGCTGCTTCCTCGAGCTCCTTGTGTTTTCTCCCCTCCAACTCCATCATACTCCTGTAGAAACCCTGCATACCCAGCTTCTTCTTCTTCGCCGCCTGTTCCTCCTCCCGCTTCTTCTCTTCCTCCTCCAGACGCCGTACTTCCTCTTGCTGCTCTTTGTACGCGCTTGTGACGAACTTCTCCTTGTCTGCGAACTCGTCCCCTTCCGCCTCCCGCTCCTTTTGCAGCAGTTTGTCCTTCGCCCTCAATTGGTCCCGCTTCCGCACCTCCGCTGCCGCCAGCAGGTGGTCCATATATTTGGGCTTTCGCAACTGCGCATCTTCACGTTCGGCCGCTTTCTTAGCCGCCGACTTGGTGTGCAGCGCATCATAAGCGGCATCGTAATCATAGATTGAAGGGTCGACACTCGTGGCTTCGGCGGCATGTTTCTGATGGGTAAGACAAGAGCTGAGATCCCCGTACTGGGATACTGGGAGCTTATCCTTCCTGGAGCTCAACTTCGAAGGAGGTTTGTCACCAGCGACGTTGGACAGCTTCGATGCTGGTCTTGCTGGTCTATCTGCATCGAAGACTCCAACCTCTTCTGCTGCATTGGCGTCCTCTGCCGTCTCTTCATTGTCGGAGGCGTCGTCACCGAAGACGGGTTTCCGTTTACCCGGCGCCGGTCGCCCGCTATTCGAGACAGGCTTCTTCTGAATATTGAGCCCGTACTTGAGGGTTGTCATGGTGAATCGTTAGGCCGGACAGGTTGGTCTCTTTCTTCTAGATCGCGGACCAGAGGTAGTCGGTGTAAGGGTGAACGTTGTTCCGATTGATGTTTCAATTAGGTAGATGATAGGGTTTGAGGACACTGACAATCTGCCTGAAACTCTGTGTAGAAGGTTTGCTAGAGGTGTGTTTTACATTGTCACCTAACGAACTCGAGAACTACATACACGGAGCGCCAGCTATGTTCTCCCATGATCAAATCTTGCGTGCGATATCCACTCCCCACTCCTCCAGAATGATAACGCCATTTGATAGCCACACGATGCAGCGCTATGCAAATGCAGAACAGTCGTCCCACCGTAGCCCCTAACAGCCAAGTCCTAGACCGCAAAGCTAACGCCAGTGTAGTTCGTAAATTTTCGTGAATGCAGCGTATACCATCTCCGCAAGGAAAGGGATGCCTTGCCAAAGTATAGTGGAATGGAACACGTGGTCGTGACTGGCATTCAGTGTCTGCCATACCGCGTACCTTGACGCGTAAGTGGCTTTCCAGCCTTGCCGGTCGGAATCTTAGATTCGAGAGCTTTCTTAGTAGCTTTCTTCGGCCTCGGTCGTGGTTGCTCGGAATGAAGATGGCCAAGCTGCTCAATGGCGGTCATATTCCGGTATGCTAAGCAGCTGTGCTTTGTCGCGTCTAGGTTGATGTATGTCTTATGACGAGTCGACACTCTCGTGGCTTGCTCTTCGCCCTCGGCCTTCTTCTCCTCTTTCTCTGCTAGTTGTGCTGTCATCTTGTGCATGAGCTCAACAATCGTCTCGCGCCAGTTCTGCAGCTCCTTGCGCAGATCTTTCTCGCGTTTTCCGCGGTCGTCGAGCCATCCAATCAACACATCAAGCGTGTCCGGATCGTCGTAGTATCCCCACTGACCAGCATCATAGAGTCTCGTTGGACCCTCTTCAACCTTTTCCCGCTTCTGTGGAGTCATGCCGTGGCGCTCTATATACTCGTTCATTGCAGCGTCAGACAGATCAAGGAAGCCTTCGCGCTCCAGGTCGTCCGGCCCTTGAACCCAGATCCGCCCGTTTGCGTATTCATTCTCCATGTTTGAGCCAGAAGGAACTCCCGCAAACGGCATGCCGTTCCTCTCGAACCAGTAGTACCGATTGAAAAAGCGATCACGCCCCAAGACTCTCGTACGATGGCAATCTGTCTCTCGTAAATCGATGTTCAGCTCACTGATCTTGTCTTCGCACTCTTTGATAGCGTCCTTCTTCTTCTCAATATCCTTCAACAGCTTCTTGAATTGGGCCGACTGCTTCGAAGCCTTCGCGGCTTCGGCTTTCTCCTTCCGTTCTTTTTCTTTGCGAACGGAATCCTGGTCTCGCTTACGCTTACGGTCAAGCGCTCTATCGGTTCCACGGCGAAGCGAACGGCCAGAGAGCGCATCATCCTCGGCATCATCCGTGGCACCACCAGCATCCTCAGTGTCTTCAACTGTGTACATGCTCACATCAGCGACTTCCGCGACATCTGGTACAGGAGACGCCGGCATGTTGTCTGGCAGGAGGATTTTCCTTTGGTCATCCAGTTCGCGGAGCTCTTCCACACTGGCGTGGTATCAGTATGTTTCTATTGAAACGAGAGATCTGATTGCTTACAAGGCCTTCTTCTTTCGCTGCCAATCGGTCCTCGCGTTCCGGTGTTCTGTCATGTCCTCGCTGCTCTGCATAAGGTAGTCACGCATTGTCTTGGTCTGTACGGCAAGCATACAAACAACTTCCAACGCTACGATCCTCAGGTTCACATCGAGGTGAATGTACTGTTGGCGAGCTGTCTCCTGGGTGGCTTCCATGTTGATTGGTGCTAGCTTCGCCAGAATTTGTTCGCATTTTTCTTTTTGACGGTTGTTGAGCGAGACTTGGTATAGTAGCCCAACCATGACGGCCTGCCATCCGCCGTCCTGAAAGTCTCTTGCTTTGATCCTTTCGACCCAACCGTAGTCAATGATCATTTCTGCGGCTCGATGCGCCTTCTGTTGATGCTCGGGCGCAGGTGTTGGCTCTTCTGCGGGAACAATTTCTGATTTGGCGAGACTACTACGGGTCGTTCTGCCTGACGCCCTCACCTTGACATCAGGTATCGGTGTTGAGAGCGTGCTGTCGTCCGCGGATGTTCCGTCGTCTTCTTCCTCATCTACCTCGAACATTGCAGGTAAAGCAACCTGTACTTGACCTTCTTCGTTGACTAGTAACTTGAGTACAGCACAATGCGCCTCCACAAGCAGTTCGCATTCGATCTCATTAGACGAGAATTGCATGGCCTCCACGAAGTCATCAAACGTGAACGAATCCAGCTTGAATATTTCTGCATGGACGTTGAGGGTATTCCACACTTCGAGCAGAAGCCCGACTGATTTCATCTGAATGCCATTGCTAGTCTGCGTTCGCCTCGTGCCAGAAGGTGTGTCGTCCGAGAAGAACTTCAGATCGGGTCGGTGCACACCATTAGCACGCGGAGGAACGTCTAAATCATCGATAGGGTACTTCGGCGGCGGAGCGACCTGTGCTGCATGTCTCGGCGGGTTCATTGTTGTAGCTACGGGCTGGAACGTAGAGAACTGGTGGAGATGGTTGGCATATGGCATCTGAAATTGCGGTGGCATGAAATGAGAAGCTGCGAAAGTAGGACCTTGTCCATTGGCCAGAGCCTGATCGTACTGTAAGACCTTTTCTTGTCTGAATTTGGCAACTTCCTGCAGAGAAATCTTGGTTTTCTGACCCTTCGCTGGCTTTAGCTCCGGCAGACGGGGTTGACTGGCGAGGTAATCGAAGAACGTATCCCCTGCTCCAGCGTGTTTTGTTGCAACGCGTTCTTTCGTCGCAGCAGATCGGGCTCCGTATTGCAATTCCGAGGGAACCTCGGTAGGTATACGATAATCTTTAGCGACCCTCTCTTTCACGATCCAAGGAGCTCCCGACCAGGCTTCTCTGATAAGTGTGTTCTTGAGAAAAGACCGTAACATCTGCTTGGTGAACACTTTGCGCTCTCGGATCAGGTGTACACCGTCTAGTAGGGCCTCGTCACAAGATGGCTCGGCTAGCTTGACGAAATAACGAGCGAACGCCTTGCGCTGCAGCGAACCATCCGGTCTTCGAAGCTCGGGGAACTTGGCCTTTTCCCGAACAGTACCTTCAAGCTTCTGGCCGTCCCCCACAAGAGCTGTGACCTGCTCGCCAGGGAAGAAGTCATGTTTGAACTCCTACGCAGAGTCAGCTAACGTCTATCTCTCGTAAGTATATGTGGCGATCGTACCTCAAAGACATGATTCACTGAAAAACGGAACGAAGTTAGTCATACGGGCATGTCTTCTTTTAGGAGGGCAAGAACGTACCAAGCTCGTCTATTCGTGATATCGTCGAGAACTGTACTTTTCGCAATACGGGCTCTCGCAATGCATCAGGAAACAAACTGTTGACCTCTCTCGAACCTTCCATCTACGACCGATCAGCCCCTGCTCGTGTGGAGAATGCCCTACTTATGCTATACCTCGCTATCCAGGGCGTCAAAGAACGAAAGACCGGAATGACCAGTTATGGTACATGTGAATTTCTTCTGGAGCATGGGTCAGAGAGAAACGGCGTGCTTCAGATGTACCGCGGCTCACCTGCTTGTAGAAGTCGCGTCTGACAGAGATAGAATCAGTAAGGACACGCAGTAAGCATTTTGGCTAGGGTGCGAGCGTGCCTCTGTAGATAGCTCTCATAGTCTGTGAACACCTCTCCTGTTCTATCCATGACCCATACCTATACCGGTATCGTGAGCTACTTGTCTATACAGGTCGACTCTTACTACAACACACCTCGGTGTGGTCATCCTGAATGGAGGGCCGTGAGAGGTATTGAACGGGCTTCCGCTTGAACTGAACCTGTGGAACTTAGCACATAAGGAGTATACACGGCTTTGGTCATAACACACCATAGTTGGGATAAGGTCTTCGAGCGACAGGCCGCGAAGAAGAGCAGTCTTCGCGCTGGGGTTGCTCCACGTCCAGGTTGTGTTGCCCGCCGCCGGAGGTGTGAAAATCTTGTGATGGACTGGGTGGGTTGTAGCGGAGGAGAGTGAACTAGTCTTCGTGGTTGATGGTGAATCCCCGTACAGGACGAACTCTCTGCGTGCGAGAGGAGGGGCGCAATCAACCCGCAGGTACCCAGGGCGGATGACGATGCGCTGGTATAGCTATGCTTTCTACGCGTCCGCAGGGCCCACGCGCGTCTTGAAGCGTCGAGTGGTTGATAGGTGGAGTGTGTATGGAGGGTGGTGGCTGACGGTGGAGGTCCCGTCGGTACTGGAGGGTCGCGGACAAGGCGAAGGCTAACATGGTGACTTAGAGGTACGGTAGGGACCGAAGAATGTGAGTAGGCGGGATTGACAGCTCTCCGGCAGGGTTTATCCTTAGCATGCACGTTGTAGTCGTTTTGATTCTAGCGCTTCCATCTCCCGCTCCCTCCAGGTTCTCCCTACCACCCACGAAAGCGTCAACTCACAATACTTGGACCTGCGCGGTTCGAAGACTCACTCTCATGTACTCGTTTTGATCAGAAGAAGGAGACCATTCAAACGAGTACTCGTGCGAACTATACTGCTTCCCTCCTCGTCTCTACACCTTGAGAGACAATTCAGTGCCTCGTAATAGGTTCAAAGTTGAATATCTCGGAGCAGGTTGTTTCGTTATTTCTAGCCCGACCAGCGTTCTTTAGAGTCTGTGCCGCAAACAGTACTTTCTTCTTTCTGTTGATGATCGTAAATACAGGTGTTCCATATACCGGTCCTCGATCCAGCCACTCGTTGATGTACGCAAGACCTCTGGTTCGGTATAACCTGTGTGACAGTGCTATGTGCAGGTAAACAGCTTGCCATCCCCACGCGAAAGACTCATCACTTCGGTTGGCAAAGAAGAGCCAAGGTGAGCGTTTCTCGAAGCGTGGCTTTCTGCTACCGAGGCCCAGTCTGATGACGACTCTTTCTGCGCCCTAGACACTCTTCCATTGTGTCTCCAAGCTAGCCATCCCTTCCAAGCACCCATGAGCGAGCCAGCGACTAGATTGGGCAGACACTCGAAACTTTTTTGCTCCAATACTAATGCACTATAGCTACACGAACTTTCTAGAGGCTTCAAAACATTCATGAGGTAAAGTACACCACCGAGAAGCCGAGCCAACTCCCAACGACCCCAATAGCACAGTACGAACTGGTGAACATCAACGGCAAGAATTCATACTTCTGCCCAAATATCAGGGCATGTACTAGAGAACAGTACGCTATAAGTGGTATGGCAATCGCGATGTATGCCAGGGAGAAACGATCCAGAAGGAATACGCGGGGTTGCGTTGAGCTGTATCAACAATCAGCATCGGACATGGACATCCCAGAACATCTGCACTTACGCTGGTGCGAGTTGGTCGAAGGTCAGAAGGAATAGGACAAGCCAGAAGATGGTGTACACGGACTTGATTGGGAACTCCTGAGCAGTAAAGAGGAGCGGGAATAGCGACACGTGACCAGCTACAGCAAGTGGTCTGAAAGCCCCTAGATATCTACGGTCCTTCAGTGCAAGGAGACTGAATGGTATAATGATCAGTAGTATGGCTTTCTCGTGCACGTGCCAGCCGAACAAGAAAGAAGCATAGCCACAGAGGGTGACTGCTCCGACGAAGGTCTCCCAGGTGGGCCTAAAGAACAATCTGACAAGGCAGATCTTTCACAAAGTCAGTACTCGATGCTGAATGTTCGACAGCAAAACTCACTGTTTGGAAGAAGAGGGTCAGGACGAACGTCACTCTCGGCGGAATGTTGGGAAGCACTGCAAACGATGTATCCCCAACGAGGCCTCTTGTGACACTCTGAACCGCAGTTTCGTCGACGGAGAGCCGCAGATAAGGCGCCACTGCCTCCTGTTAAAACCACC
>NAJN01000780.1:0-17364 GCA_005059845.1 Cryomyces minteri | reverse complement strand
AGCCGTGGTCGGCGAACTCGCGGGCCTGCTCGCCCGAGGTGCAGTAGATGCCGGAGCGCTTGCCGGCGTCGGTGGCGGCCTTGTGGATGGTGGCGATGGCGGCCTTCAGGTCCGGGTGCATGGTGCCGTCGAGGATGGGGTGGCCGATATTGTTGCCGAGATCGAAGGGCCCGATGAGGAGGACGTCGACGCCGGGGACGGCGGCGATGGCCGCGACGTTGTGCAGGGCCTCCTTGGTCTCGATCTGGACGATGGTGACGAGCGCGTCGTTCGCCTGCTGGAGGTACTCGCCCGTTGTCTGGTTGCTGAATTTCTCCATCGGGAAAGGCGACCCGAAGCCACGGCCGCCGAGGGGGGGGAACTTTGCGCTCCGCACGAGCAGCTCCGCGTCGGCGGCGGTGTAGAGCAGCGGCACGATAATGCCGTGCGCGCCGGCGTCGAGGGCGCGCTTCACCATCCAGCCCTCGTTGGCGGCGATGCGTACCACTGGCGAGACTCCGCAGCCTGCGATTGCTGCGACGGCTTCGTGCATGGCGCCGTCGTCGATGTTGCCGTGCTCGGTGTCGACACAGATCCAGTCCATGCCACAGCGTGCTATCGTGCGGGCATGGTTGGTGCCTGGCAGCATCTACAGCGGGTAGATCAGCATCTTGTCCCGATCAAGAGCAGTAGAAGTCGGGATTGTAGTGGTGAGAGTCTGTGACCAGCGACAGCCAGATAGCACCGAAGCGGTCGAAGCTAACAAGCCACGATCGCTCATGCTCCACACTCCATCAGCCCGCTGGCACTGAAGCCACAGCGAAGCGTGGATGTGTTTGAATGTCGACAAGACCAGTGATCCCAGCGCGGAACGTGTCGATGCTGCGTTTGTGAGAGAGCTCGTCTGACCTGCCATGCACCAAAAGTAGCCCCGCCCTTCTTGAGCGCCTTCTGGAGACGATTTGCGGCCTGCATGTCTGTATCGTGTCTGCGGAGGGCAGGTGGAAAGCCGAGGGCACGGAGAGGTTGGACTTAGTCGACGTTGTTGGAAGCTTCGTCTGTCGCCTCTCTTGCAGCGTCGTCCATGAGCCCTTCCACTTCTGCTGCTTTGAATCTGTGCATCAGCTTGCGGGATGCTTCCGTAGTCGGTAGCTTGGCTATCCTGTCGACGTGTACCTACTCCAACAGTCAACATTCCACACACGTCGTGGGTCGCATCGTGTCTGGTGTAGTGTGTAATGTGTAATGAGTGGTGTGTAACGTGTACTGTGTAATGTGCAATGTGCAATGTGCAATATGTGTAATATTCACCACAGGAGTGTCAAACTCGTACAGCCGTTTCCATCGCTCCTGAGCCGGCTCCATCACGTTGATCTCGGTGTATTCGAAGCGTCTCTTTTCCCAGAGAACGGACAACTGCCGCTTGGCATCGTCGCAGAGGGAGCAGTTGAGCCGGGTGAACAGAGTGACCGCGAACCTGGACCGGACGCCTGCCATGCTGCTGATCCCTCTGGCGTTTTTTCTCCGTGTCTTCACCTTGTTTGGTCTGTCGACGCTGGTGCCTTTGGTGCGAGCCAAGTTCGGACGATGAGGCGACAACGCCGTCCCACCTCGACGTATCTTTCTGCCACCGCCCGGTGGCATGGCAATTGAAACTTCCATTAATTGTGAGGACCAAACGACTACCAGCGTTCCGTTGCTGCTGCGTGTTATCTCCACCCTCGCGGATCGACTTCAAGCTCAATCTCCCACCCTGCAGTCCCTTCTGCACATCATGGCTCAAAATTGCCTTCACAAGGGCTGTGGCAAGGCGTTCACCAGCGAAAACGAGGAGTGTATCTACCATCCCGGTCCACCTGTCTTCCACGAGGTATGAACAGCTCGCTTCATGACCTTCGCAGCTATCGATCGGCACTGACGCAGCAGACTTCCAGGGACAGAAAGGTGTCTGGCAGCCCACTGCGTCTCTTGTCTTGATACCCCCCTACTGACTTCTCGCGCTCAGGCTGGAAATGCTGCAAGCCGCGCGTCTTGACATTCGACGAGTTCCTCGCAATACCGCCGTGTACGACGGGCAAGCACTCGACTGTCGACGACACTCCTGCACCCGAGCCGAAGCCAGCAGTGGAAGCCGCGGACGATGCGCCGAGAGCGGTCCCATCAGCGAAAACAAACGATGAGAACACCCTTCCTCCGCCAGTAGCGCGCGTTCCACAAGCGCAGACAATGTCCAGGCCCTCGGCGTCGCCTGCCCCTCCGGAGTCTGAATCGGACGATCCGTCTGCTGCCATTCCTCCCGGTGCGACCTGCAGGCGGCGTGGGTGTGGTCAGGGGTACAATCCAGACGCGAGCAGAGATGGTGAGAACTGCGTGTACCATCCCGGTCAAGCATTGTTCCACGAGGGGTCTAAGGGATGGACGTGCTGCAAGCGAAGAGTCCTCGAGTTTGATGAGTTCATGAAGATCGCTGGATGCAAGACAAAGCCACGGCATCTATTCGTAGGGAGTGGGAAGAAAGGCGGCGAGGAGAAGCTGGGCAGCGTGCGGTATGTCTCCTGTACCAGCTACCAATCGTACCATATCACAACATCCGGAGCTCACGCGATCCACGGCACCAGGAACGATTTCTACCAAACGCCCGCCAGCGTCATCGCCTCGCTCTATCTCAAGAAGATCGACACGTCTACCTCCTCCGTCACCTTCACCTCCGCGTCCACCATCGATCTAGATCTGCACACGTCGGACGGCAAGCGCTACCAGAACAGCATGGCGCTGTTCGCGACCATCGACCCGGAGAAGAGCAGTTACAAGATCATGGGCACGAAGCTGGAGCTGACGCTGGCCAAGGCGGATGGCGCGAGCTGGCCGGTGCTGAGAGCGGATGATCAGCCGACGGGGGAGATCATACAGATGGGGAGGGCGGGGAGGGCGTGAATCAGGGTTGACCGATCGATCCATCGATCTACGTACGGTCTTTGAGGTCTGGGTGCATGGCGAGACTGGAGTTCTCTAGAGTGATAGATCTGGTACAGATGCAGCAATGACATGTCTCCCGATCTCCGTCCTCTCTCCCATCTTTTATGGATCAGACCCCTTTACCATCCCCCCCTCCGTTCCAAAAGCCTATACTGAACGGTCGTCGTCGCGTTTTTCTTCGATCCCCCCACGGCCCCCCAAACCCCCTTGGCCACCAGCCACGATGTGCACCCGCACGTGCTACCGCTTCGCCTGCGCCCACTCCAAAGAGCACCTGCCCCACTGCCAGGGCGCGGGCCGTCGGTGTCGCGCCATCGAGACACGATGGACGATCAGGCTGCGCTCGCGCTGTCGCCGCTGTGTTCTGGAGTCGTACGAACGGGGCAGGGACGATAGGAGTGCGGCGGAGGAGGAGGAGGAGGAGGAGGAGATGCTGCTGAACTGGTTGGTGGGTCGGGAGGACTCGAGGGCCGAGGAAGAGGAGGAAGAAGAAGGACACGAAGGAGAACAAGAGGGGGGACAAGGAGACAAAGGAAAAGGGAAAGACGACGAAATAGAGGAGCCGCATCCCTCCCACTTCTTCCTCCCTCGCGGCCCAGCCTCCCCCTCTCTCATCTTTTCACTGCCCCACCTCCCCCTCGCACCCTCCCCTCGCACCCTCTCTTCATCCCCGCCATCCTCCGCTTCATCGACCTGCGCACTGAACTACGAGGCGTCAACGCTGCGCTCACGAGCGTGCGCGGCCTCATCGCCGATCTGGCGTCCGCTGGGGAGAGGAGGACAGCGGCTACGGAGGCGGGGCGGACGGGGAGAGTTCGGGACGCGGTTGCGGTTTTGGGCGAGGGCGGCGGCGGGGCGAGGGGAGGGGCGGATGGGAAGGAGGAGGGAGGGAGAGGATGACGACGTTGCTGAGGGCGAGTGCTGAGGAAGCTGAGCCAATGCTGTGAGGAGAGGAAGGGGGAATTGCGATGAGAGAAGGAGCGGGGAGCAAGTGAGACTATGGAGGGACGGGACGACTTTCTTGCGAGTAGACACCATGTAGTTGGAAGATGACTGGCAGGTGGACATTTTCAGCTGGGAAGTGTGCCTGGTAGCCAAATCCTCAGAGCGCAGGTGTAAGCGTTCAGGATTTCACATACTCATCGCTGGCGATCTGGATGTTCTGTTTGCCGTATCAAACCCGTTGCGCGTGCTTCTTCTCGCCATGCCTCTTGTACCAGATTTCGAACAAACCTCACGCATGGAACTGTTCTTTCGCTATGCTGGCGTACTGGGCTCCAGCCCTCCTTGACACAGGGGGTGTTGGCGTCCTCCATGTTGATTCGTGTCGGGTGAATGTTATATAGGGTGAATGTTGTTGAGCCAAGAGCAGCACAACCTCGGTTCGGCCTTTGCTTCCCCGCAAACACCGGCGAGCGGACAACGATAATAGGGTACCTACCTCGCGACTTCTGGATCTGTCCTTTACACCCACGATCACATCAATTGCGACAGTGTTGCAGCACTCCCCTTGGTCTCACGAGCCCGAACCTCCCACAACATCATCGTCTTCGCTCCTTCACGCCCCATCGCGATGTCCGGCTCCAAACCCCAGACCCCAATCCCCTTCTCCGAGCCGCCCTACCTCTGCGGCCTCCCCTCCCCCTACTACACGCCGTCTCACCTCGCATGGCAGAAGCACTGCCGCGCCTTCATCTCCACGCACCTCCTCGAGCACGCCATGGAGTGGGAGCGCGAAGAGACCGTCCCTGCCCACGTCTACGCGACCTTCGCCACAGGCAACATGCTGCTGCCCAATCTGCCGACGCCGCTGCCGGTTGCGCTGCTGCGCCAGCTGGGCGTGCACGCGATCGGCAGCGGTGAGGGTGCCGTGAAGCTCGAGGACTGGGACTACATCCACACGGCGATATACGTCGATGAGATGGCGCGGTCTGGGCTCGCGGGGCCGAGCGGCGCGCTGACCGTCGGGTACGCGTTCGGCATCCCACCGCTGTACAAGTTTGGTAGTGAGGAGCTGCAGGCGCGCGTGCTGCCCTCGCTGCTGCTGGGGAAGAAGCGCATCTGCATTGCGATCACGGAGCCGGATGCCGGATCGGATGTGGCGAATATCAAGACGACGGCCGTGAAATCCGCAGATGGGACGCACTATGTTGTGAACGGGTCGAAGAAGTGGATCACGAACGGCGTCTGGTCGGACTATGCGAGTATGGCGGTTAGAACCGGCGGCGAGGGTGCCGGTGGACTGTCAATGCTGCTGGTGCCGTTGCTGGGACAGGAGGGGGTGAGTATGAGGCGGTTGAAGGTTTCGGGGCAGATCTCGGCAGGGACGACGTTTATCGAGCTGGACGATGTGAAGGTACCGGTTGAGAACCTCATTGGCGAGGAGGGTATGGGAATGAGGTACGTCCCGCACTCGAAGTCGAACGCGACCTCGGTGATCTGGCTTGCTGACTTTGTGTCCCTCAAGATACATAATGACCAAGTACGTACCCTGCTGTCTGCCACCAGGACCCACCAAGCTCACGCAACCCCAGTTTCAACCACGAGCGACTGACCATAGCAATCGGCGCCACTCGACAAGCGCGCGTTGCACTCGCCGCCGCTTTCGCTTACTGCCTGAAGCGCGAAGCCTTCGGCAAGACGCTCATGGACCAGCCCGTCGTGCGGCACCGGCTCGCCAAGTGCGGCGCCGAGCTCGAAAGCCAGTGGGCGTGGGTCGAGCAGTTTGTGTACCAGATGACCAAACTGCCGAAGACAGACGCGGATGTCGAGCTTGGCGGCTTGACGGCGCTGGCAAAGGCGCAGGCGGGGAGGGTGCTGGATGAGTGTGCGCGGTGTGCGGTGTTGCTGTTTGGTGGGAACGGGTACACGCGGACGGGACAGGGCGAGCTTGCTGAACGTAAGTTTGTTGCGCCATGAAGGCGGCTGTGTAAAGAGCGGATACCGCGACGAGGGGGTCTGCGAGATTGCGCAGTCTTCAGCGGACGGCTAGAGCCACTCCCGTCTCGACCGGTATCTCAGTCCAATACTAACGGTCGAAACACAGGCATATACCGTGAGGTTCCCGGAATCCGCATACCGTAAGCATAGTAACCTTCATCTACCTACCGGTTTGCCCTGCTAACACAAATCTTGCAGTGGTGGATCCGAGGACGTGATGATGGATCTGGCCGTCCGACAGCTGGTGAAGAACTACCAGAACAAGACCAAGCTGCTCGAGAGACCGCGAGGGAGCTCTAAGCTATGATATGACGAATGGATTGATCCAAAGACAGAACATTCGAGCCACCTGGTACTGTTCCCGCAGTCGTGTACTGAAGTGCGTCCCGTGCGGTGACTACGGATCACTGGCCTCGAATGCCTTACCGCCGGGCTCTCTCTCTCTTGCCCGAACTCTCCGCCCTGCACAGCGATCGCCAGCAGATGGAGTCGTCTTGTTGTTCGTGTACGCAGAGCAGTACGAGCAGCACAAGCAGAACTGCTACACCGAGGGGCTGGACGAGGAAGAGGATCGGGAGCGGTAGCCCGTAGCAAAAGCAGCTCTGCACCCATTGACTGCCACGACCAATAACCCTGTAGTCGGTGCGTACCGCAATGGAAAGTTTGCAGTCTCCGTTTCGCTGGGCACTTCTACCTTTGCGAGTGCCGAGTAACAGTAAGGAGCAATGTTTTCAATGGCTTTTGCGTTCTACTATAGAAGGTCTATCAAATCTTTTAAGTCACGCGTCTGCCATTGGAAAGCGTTGCTCGCAACTTCAGTACCGGACGCGTGCTTGGCTCACATGCATCTGTCGTTTCGCTGCGAAGGTTGAGATGGAGATGGATTTCCCAATTTAGATGGCTTAGTCTGTCGCCTCTTCTGCCAGGGAACGACGGGAACCCTTATAGACATGTCGCTGTCAAGATTTTTCCTGGACCGTGGAGAGGTTGCTACGAGGGAAGCCGATCCATCATTGGCAAAAGAGTCGGCCGCTCCACTTGTCAAGCAGGACTATCTCTCTCTGGCTCTCCCCACGCGGAAAGGGAGGCGTGTATGAGCTGGTCGTCTGGAGGAGCAGACAACTACCCCGGAAGTCCATAGTTTGCGCAAGCGCAGATATACTTGGGCTATGTCGCCGAGGACTACGATTCAGTCTGCCGATGTGTCGCTCACGCCGCAGCGACGAGAGCAGCAGAAGGAAACAAGCTCGTTGTCGCGGTCGATTCCTTTTTGGGATTTGGCGTGTGCTCGCCATTTGGGTCAACAACGCTCAAGACAACCGTACGAGTGTGATATAGCCTGCGGCACGGCCGCTTGATGGGCACTGCTACACAAAGCAGATGTTCTCATGACAGCACAGACACTCAGGGACCAGTTCAATCAGTAGCTCCCGCTGCCAGCAGCATATCACAGTCTTTTGGCTGGGCAGAGGCTGCCTTGGTTTGCGGTTGGTGTTGAAGCAAGACCTGGATACAGGCTGGTACGGAGAGACATCTCGAAATGCTTATCGCATCATCATCATCATCATCAAGACGTTTGGAAGGACGCATTGGCTATGCTCTAGCTCATGCGTGGACGGCTGGGGCAGCCCTCCACTCACACAGCGAACTCAGCCATCCACTCACGGGCTCTTTGACTGGACGGCGGCCGTGTGGATGCTGTCCGTTGTCACCGTCTGTACTATCTCCGCGAGTGTCGTTGTTTTTTGGACGTCGTAGTAAAGACCGAGATCGGTCGCGATGAACAATTGTGGTTGGGATCTTCGCTGCACGTGAGAAAGCCGGTGAACTTTCCCCGGAGGCTGGTACGGCTGGGCCACAGTGGGGAATGCTTTGCCTAGTCCAGAATCTGTCTTAAGATTAATGTAAGTTACTCACAACGCGCTGCATGACACTCGTTGCAGGCTCGAAGCGCTTGATTGGCCCCCACTCTCTCCCTGGCTGGTTTCCGCTCAAAGTCGCGGGGTACGCCTGGTGGCTTCAGCCTCCTCGCACTCCAGGCTGGCTTGCATGCTGCGCAGAGTCGCTGATCGTGGCATGTTCCTCTGCTCCTGTGACGACAGACTGACGAGGGGGGACGGCGTGTGGTTGCTAGGTCCTGGTACCGGTACCTGTGCCTTTGAGCCGATCTCGCGTGCCTTCCAACATCCAATTGTTGGAGCGCACGACAAGACCCGTGATGGGAATCTGGCCCTGTGGTTCTAGGTCCCAGTCGTCGTCCGGCCTTCTCCACACAAACCCACAAACCCCACGGGTAGGACCAAGCGAAACGTAAGAAGCGTTAGCGCAGACGTCGGAAATCCGAACTATCCCCGAGTGAAAGTCTAAAAGTCGGCTCTCCCACGCCATACCAGGTCGAGGAGCTGCGGAAGCTGCTGCGTCGCACGGTAGCTCGACCTGGCCATGTGGCCGTCATCGCATTCTGACTGCGGGCGTGCGCTTCTCGCTCTTTCACCACCAGTGGTGATGGACTTCGCCTGCAGCCGCGAAGTGCGGTAGTGGTGTGATGCCACTGACAGCTTGGCCGTGTTCGACATGGCCATGGCCGCTCGTCCGCAAGCCCCCTGTCTAAGGCATCGCTGCCGTCGGTAGGCAGACTCGGCCTGCTTGCCTGCTCCGGTCCATGCTCGTCGGGCGCCCGTGGAGAAAAAGCAGGCGCTCGGTTCGTAAGGCGAACACGCCGATCAAGGTGACGAGTGGAGCAAGCCGCTGAATGCTTCGTGGGAATGCGGCTTCGACTTCGACGACGCTGCCGTTCCAGCGCCGCGCCCACGACGCCCAACGGGAGAACAAGGGCGAGAACACATGCCTTGGAGATACGTACCCGCCAAGAGCAGGAGCAGGAGCGCGAGCAGGATCAGGAGCAGGAGCATGCCCCGTAGATGACAAGCCCAGAAGTGTGCCTGCCAGACGCTGTGCAGATCCAAACTAGCCTGAGTCTCCCCTCCTGGAGATGTTTCGGCTCCGCGCCCACAGAGCGGAACTTGCCCCCCGCCAGTCGACGACGACTCGGACGATCCAGGGTTCGCGGGAAACGCATCGCGAAAGTCTGAAGGGGTTCCATCCGGTCTAGCTACTGCATCCCCACACACCAGACGCTTGAGGCATAATTTGTATTGTACCTGTACACCTCGGAGATAGCGCTGAGCTGGGCCATATCGAGCTGTCTGCGCTGCGATCTGACGCTGAGCCATGGCGGACCCTCCTCCAGAGCGCATCGTACATAATACTAAACCGGCCCTCCCCCCGTTTCCACACCTTCTCCGCTGCAGGTACCTCTCCCCACTCGACTGGGCAGACTCTAGGTGCACTGATACACACGACCAATTGGATTCCCGGACGCATGCCATCGACCTGCCAGCAAATGGACACCATGTCGGACGTCTCCTCTCTATCAGACACGCAAGCACCACAGTCACAGTTGAAACCGCACCCACCACCGCAGATACAGAAGCGCAAGGCAACGACTGCTGGACTCAATGCCAACGGCACCAGGCCCACGAAGAGCGTGAAGAGAAGAGCGTCGAAAGCTTGCCAATGCTGTCGTTCGCGCAAAGTCAGATGCAATGTGGTGGAACATGGAGCGCCATGTACCAACTGCAGATTGGATGAGGTTGAATGTATTGTTTCCGAGAGCAAGAGAAAGAAGTCAGTCCTTCACTGTTGACATGCGCCCTGGGGCTACCGTATTCAGGATTCGGTCACTCAGCTGACGTGGTCGTCCGCAGGAAGTGGTCAAAGATGGATGACAACCAAACAAACGTCAGCGCATCCCAATCACATGCCAGCCACCGCACGCTCGAGTCGCAAGACACCCTGAACGGAGTTCCATCTGTTGCGCCGTTGCGTCCGCTGAGCGAATCCGGAAGACGGTCGGAAGAGCATGTGCCTCACTCGCTGTGTAAGTGTAATCGTCCAAACTTGTGCATGACTTGGACTCACACGCGCACAGATCAGAGTCACAACCACCAGTCAAGCTTGAGCCTCCACGAATCCATCCGCAGGGCTTCCTCCACAATTTCAACGTTTCCAATTCTCGGCCGCAGTCATAGTCAAAGCCCACACGTGATCGACAACCACAGCTTTTTCGCCCCAATCGCCGCTCCACCAGAGCCGCGAATCCCTACGCTTCCGCACTTCATCAAACCCCTGCCACAACGCATAGGCTTGGATGAGATCTTTTACCTCGACAGAAAAGGTGCTCTCACCGTACCAGACCTACCTCTTCGCAACGAGCTTCTCCGAAGCTATGCCGAGTACGTACATCCGTTCATGCCACTGCTCGATCTCTCGGATTTTCTAGAGGCCGTCGAGGGTGATGGCAATCTCGTGAGCCTTCTGCTCTTCCAGTGCGTGATGTTCGCTGGTACTGCCTTTGTTGATCTGCGTCATTTGAAGAACGCGGGTTATGCATCAAGAAGAGAGGCCCGCAAGCAATTCTTCCAGAAAACCAGAGTATGTGTGCAGATCTTTGTTTCTGAAACTGGATGACTGACAACAACAGCTCTTGTACGACTTCGACTTCGAAGTTGATCGAGTGTCGTTGATCCAGTCCCTCTTGCTGATGACCTACTGGTACGAAACTCCGGATGACCAGAAAGACAGCCACCACTGGATGGGAGTTGCTGTATCCCTTTCGCACACTATTGGCCTGCATCGCAATCCCGAGAACTCCAGAATGGACGTCAAACGCCAAAGCTTATGGAAGAGAATATGGTGGTCAACGTTCATGCGAGATCGTCTCATAGCACTTGGAATGCGAAGGCCTACCAGGATAAAGAACGAAGATTACGACGTGCCTATGCTCACCTTGAAAGATTTTGACATCGCACCATTGCCTGATAGCATTGCCTGCATCCCAACGGATTGTTCCTCTTTACGGGATCAAGAGAAGCAGCGCCAACTTGCGATCATGTGCATAGAGAAGGCCAAGTTGTGTCTCTGTATCAGTCACGTGTTGAGTACTCAGTACTCAGTTTTGGGCAACAACCTGGGAGTCCTGGGCGAAGAGGGACATACGAAGACGACGATGATGCTTCTACCAAAGAAGCTAGACCCGGAGACTTGCGAGGTGAAGAAAATAAACGAAAAGCTCCGGAACTGGGAAGAGGAACTGCCAGAAGAGGCGCAATACCGGGTTCCCTCATGGCAAGACATTGCAAGAGGCAATGGTGCTATCGTACTGCACTCGGCGCTGTTGCACATGGTATATTTTGCTACAGTCAGCGCTTTACACCGACCACAAGTTCTGCCCTCTGCTGCATGGCCAGCCCGCAATGCTGCGATGGATCTCCTCGACATTTCACGGAAGAATGTTCGGCGGGCCGCAACAGAAATCACCAACATTGCACAGAACCTGCTGACCCTGGATCTTGTTCGTTACCTCCCTACGACTGGTGTTACTGTCCTTTTGCCCGCGATAATCATTCACCTGCTGGACATCAAAGCCCCAGATGAGGCGACAAGACGAGCTAGCCTTCACGGGTTCTGTCAGTGCATGCAGGTCACGGGCAAGCTTCGGGAGACCTATGCGGCTGCCGACTACGCGACCGCGTTTCTGGAGGCTGCGATCCGCAAGGCTGATATCTCCATGCCCCAGCAGCCCAACGCCGCGCGACCAGAACCGGTGACCACAGCAGAAGCCTTGGTCGATGCTGGGCGACAGATGGGCTTCGTACCAGCAGGGCCCGACCCGAGAACGCTCACGCCTCCGCCAGACGGCAGCGATGCGCTATCAGACGACGACGTGGCTCGAAAATTAGAGACGTTCCTGGCCACTACACCGCCTGATTCGGAGCACCATGAGAACGAGCATCTCCAAGGCATCGCGGTGCAGGATTTCGAGCATGACTTCGATTCGCTGATCGACATGGAGGCCGCTGGAGAGTCTTTCAACTTCGACGAGAGCGCCTTCATGGCTATGCAGGGCGAGTATGGCGGGTTCACGCTGGACATCGACTGGATGAAAGGGATGAAGGACACAGCGGCGCCGGTTATGCCCGATCATGGGATGTCGTTTGTGGACGAGATGATAGCAACGGAAGCGTAAAGTCTGCCTGCATTGTCGAGTGTTGCATCTCACGATGTACGATCTTGAGCGTCGACTGTCACGATGTTGGGCCTAACTTAACATTTGAGCGTCCGCATATACACAAGATACATCTAGAAATCTAGACCCCTTGAATGATTTACACACGGGTTTGCTCCTTTGCTCCTCGGTTGATGATGCGTTCCATGCTTCGGCTACGGCGTTGTAATGACTCGTTCTCAGACTCCAGGCCGTTTGCTGATCTCTCTAGAACGATACACGTGATGTGGTACAGATGTTTGATAAGAGAGCTTTCTCGCCGCCGGAAGCTTTGCATCACAGTTGAGCCCCGCCAAATCCCACCCCACCACGACATCAACCTCCGCTCCTTGACCTTGACAGCCTGACTATTGGCATCTCAATCAATTCTACAACACTCACAAGTTGAAGGCGAGTAGTTCGCGTCTACCACACATCAGCATTGACTCTGGCCTCTTCACTACTACCCATGTCCACTCCGTTGTCATTTTTGGGAATAAAGAGTAACGTTGAGCTTCGACGGAGCTATCCTCGGGCAAAGCAGAAAACATCACGAACGGTCTTCTCGGGCACAATGCGTAGAGAGAGAGTTCCCTAGCTGACATGCAATCTACCAGATCACCATGTCTCTCTCCAACAAGCTCGCCATCACCGATGTCGACCTCAAGGGCAAGCGCGTCCTCATCCGGGTGGGTACTTAGACGAACATCTAAACACCCCAAACGCACCTGCACGCTCGCCTCCCGCGAATCGACCGCTGACACTGCTCCAAGGTTGACTTCAACGTGCCGCTCGACTCCGACAAGAACATCACCAACAACCAGCGCATCGTCGGTGCCCTCCCTACCATCAAGTACGCCTGCGACCATGGCGCCAAAGCCGTGATCCTGATGTCGCACTTGGGTCGTCCTGACGGCAAGGTCAATCCCAAATACAGTCTGAAGCCTGTCGTGGCAGAGCTGGAGAAGCTGCTGGGCAAGAAGGTCGTCTTCACGCACGACTGCGTGGGCAAGGAGGTCGAGGATACGGTCAGCAAGGCCACGGACGGCCAAGTCATCCTGCTCGAGAACTTGCGCTTCCATGCTGAGGAGGAGGGCAGCAGCAAGGATAGCGAGGGGAAGAAGGTCAAGGCGGATAAGGCGAAGGTCGAGGAGTTCAGGAAGGGCTTGACGGCGTTGGGAGATGTCTTCGTCAGTGAGTATTTCCCCTACGGCTGCACAGCCGAATAGATTCGAGCACAACTTCTGACAAGCCGTACTTCACAGACGACGCCTTCGGCACCGCTCACCGCGCCCACAGCTCCATGGTGGGCGTCGACCTGCCGCAAAAAGCCGCCGGCTTCCTTATGAAGAAAGAGCTCGACTACTTCGCCAAAGCGCTCGAATCCCCCCAGCGGCCCTTCCTGGCCATCCTCGGCGGCGCCAAAGTTTCCGACAAGATCCAGCTGATCGACAACCTGCTGGGCAAAGTGGACTCGCTGATCATCTGCGGCGGCATGGCCTTCACGTTCAAGAAAACGCTCGAGGGCGTCAAGATCGGCAACTCGCTCTTCGACGAAGCGGGCAGCAAAACTGTCAAGGAGCTGACGGAGAAGGCCAAGAAGAACGGCGTCAAGATCGTCCTGCCCACCGACTACATCACGGCCGACAAGTTCGCCGCCGACGCGAAGACCGGCTATGCCACCGACGCCGACGGCATCCCCGACGGCTGGATGGGCCTCGACTGCGGCGAGCAGTCGCTCAAGCTCTACAGGGACACCATCGCAGAGGCCAAGACGATCCTGTGGAACGGGCCGCCGGGCGTTTTCGAATTCGATGCCTTCGCCAACGGCACGAAAGAGACGATGAACGCGGCAGTCGCGGCGGCGAAGCAAGGCAAGATCGTCATCATCGGCGGCGGTGACACGGCCACCGTGGCGGCCAAGTACGGCGTCGAGGATCAGTTGAGCCACGTCAGCACGGGCGGCGGGGCTAGTCTGGAGTTGTTGGAGGGCAAGGATCTGCCCGGCGTCAGCGCGCTGTCGAGTAAGTAGGTCGGTCGTGTCGCCAAGTTGCGTGGGTGAGAGGCTGGAGAGGCGGAGATGAGCGCAGGAAAGGACAACGGGAGGGGTTGTGGTTGGTTACGTTAGGAGCGGGCGTGTTCTTGTATGTATGACACGAGGTTGCGGGAGCTCTCGTTGTAGACGTTCTGCCGACCCTCTGCTATGTTGACCACCACGGAGGTGACATACAAGGGGCAGCTCGGTCTGGTCTTGCGCGAATGTGTCACCACTAGTGTTCTGTGCGTGAGTTGTATGTCGACATTACTCAGAATACGCTTCGTATGTGTCGTCGCGGCGACAATGGGAATCCAGTGGGAACCCATCTCCCCAGCGCCCAACCAACGTAACCTGGTTGGCGAGCCCGGCCATTGTACTCAACCCCCTCCGCTCTCATCGCCTTGCGTGTCTGTCCGACCAGCGCGTCCGAGCGGAGTCTCCAGCTCGCCTGGTCGAGATTTCTACGCCTCCAGCAACGACTCCACGACCAGCAGTCCCTCACACAGCTCACATGTACCAGCCCGTCCTTTCAGTGGCGCGCATCTCGCGTCTACGCCTGATTTTCCAGATATGCTCTACTTGCGGTTCACCTTCGCCAGCTCCTCCCTGGACTCTACTCGTCAGCCGTTGTTGCTGTACCTGTGTGGCGGGAAGGGGGGGATTGGAGGGGAGGGAGCACGCACTTCAGCTGTTTGGCAAAGTCCTCGCTCGTGTCATCGTCGTCCCAGCTCTCCTCCCACAGATGCGTCGTCCCGGCCGGCGGGCCGGCGGCGTCTTGTGTCCAGTCTGGTTCGCGGGTGCCGTGTCAGCCATACGTATGCCTCGTACCCAAGCTTGGCTCGGCGGGCGGCCAGGAGGTAGCGTGGTGGAGATTAGACAGAGAGGAAGGGGAGGGGGAACGGAGGAGCGACGTGAACGTATGTGCGGGTGTGGAGATATGGGGGTGTGGTTACCTTCTACGGGGAAATCCTCAAACTCGTCGTCCTCCTCTAGTGCTGCGGCGGGCTTCTGCGGTACGGCGGGCTCGGAGGTGTCTTTGGTGTCTTGGACGGTGGCTTTGGTCGTGGGCGCGGCGGTCGTGCTGCCGGATCCGGACATCTCGATGTGTGGTGTGTGCTGGTAGCCGGGAAAGAGGTTGGCGCTGGAGGGGGCGGTTCGCGATCAAGTACGGAGACGTGGAAGGTGGAGTGTAGGGTGCACGCGATGTTGTGGATGGTATGTTTGTGAATCCGTGGATGCGAATCGTGGTTCCTAGATGCGGCTGCTGCAGGCAAGCAGACATGTCGGAGATCGGCAAAGGGCATCCCGGCGCAGCTGAGGCCGACGGTGACGTCCCGAGAAAGGCACACGACTCCGAGGCAAACACTCTGCTCTACGTCTTCTCCCTACCATTGACCTTCCTTAGCTGCTGTTGGCGATGGTCGCTTGCGGAGTCGTTGCAATTTGCACTGAAAACCCCTCTAGAGGCACAACCCAATAGCTGTCACGATGAAGCGGGTGGGAACATGGCTGGGTGGGAAGTCACACAATGCGTCCACGCAGTCGCTCTCCGCCCTGGACGAGCCTCAGCATCTTGCAGATGCTATGCGCGCTGCCTCGGAGATCATGAACGATGATGTCGACGCGGCAGAGGCTGGGTTGAGCAAGGGCAATTCAGCTTTCCACAAGGTATGCAATGGGGAGCTGGCATTGAGAAGCTCTGGAACAGTAAGACAGTGCTGACATATGGTATGCACAGCTTGGCAAGGGCGTCGTGACTTTCTTGAGAGCCACGCTCGGATTCGAGCAAGAGATCATGCGCGAAGCCTCCGAACGGCTCGCGGACGCCGAATCTACAGCAGCAGAGCACCAACGGCACGCGCAACGGAGTCCGACAGCCTATCGCTCCTCGATCTACCCAGTTGGCAGCGAGTTCGCCCTGTGTCACGCCGAGTCCCAGCTGATGAGCGCCGTGGTAGCAGTGTTGAACGAAAGCCTGACGGAGAGTATCAAGGGCTTCTATAAGCTGAGGACGGCATACAAGACTCTGGATGGATTGTTGCAGGCGGAAGACAAATACAGGAAGGGAGCAAGTGCTAGTATCGCGAGCACTTCGAGGAATTCACTCGATTCACAACGCTTCACGGGAGTGGTCCCCGGAGGATCTGGGGACGAGTCGATGTCCGTCTCGAGAACAAGCTTACCAAAACCACCTACTGAGAGGGCCACTCCTGCGACACTAGGGAACGGAGTAGATGATGATGATGATGACGATGAGTTCGAGTTCGTTGACGCGGACGAGGGACTCCCAAGTGACAGCGTGCCTGCACACTACCTTGGACATCTTGTTACAAGCGAGCCGCAAGGCCCGTTCCAGAAGCTTTCGTTGAACGACGAGCATCCTAGCAACAGTATATCGGCAACGACCAAAGTTGATTACTCAGTCCAAGACGAGGGGGCAGACCTTTCCGATTTCTCCAACCACCCTGTCGATGAGTTCATCCACTCCGGCTCAAACCTATGCTTCGGCATTCTCCAGCTGATGCTCTCCCTCATCCCGCCCGCATTCAGCAAACTCCTCTACATCATCGGCTTCAAGGGCGACCGTGAACGCGGCATCAAGATGCTCTGGCAAGCAACACATTACAGCAATATCAATGGAGCCCTAGCCGGCCTAATAACTCTCGGTTACTACAATGGCATGATCGGCTTTTGCGACATACTGACCGCAGACGCATATCCGAAAGACCGCTGCAGGGCATTGTTGGCTGACATGCGAGAGCGCTACCCGAGAAGTCATCTCTGGCTTCTGGAGGAGGCGCGGATGCATGCAGGAGACCGCGAACTCGAGAAAGCGGTAGACCTCACAAGCAAAAGCAGCCGAAGCCCGCTCAAGCAGGTGGAAGCGCTGCAATGGTTCGAGAACAGTCTCAACTGCATGTACCTGCACCGCTACTCCGACTGCTCCGCCTCCTTCCAGAAGTGCGTCACTCTCAACAACTGGTCGCATGGCCTGTACTACTACATCGCGGGCGTCGCCCACGTCGAGGAGTACCGGCTGCACAAAGCCTCGAACCCGAAGCTCGCACAGGTGCACGCAAAGAAAGCCACGGACCTGCTGAACATCGTGCCCCAGCACACCGGCAAGAAGAAGTTCATGGCACGCCAGCTGCCCTTCGACATCTTCGTCCTGCGCAAGATCCGCAAGTGGGAGCACCGAGCCAAAGAGTGGGGCGTCGAGTTCGTCGACGCCGTCGGCGTCAGTCCTATCGAGGAGATGATCTACTTCTGGAACGGCTACAAGCGCATGCGGACCGAGCATCTAGAAACATCCCTCGCGCGGCTG
>NAJN01000078.1:0-33651 GCA_005059845.1 Cryomyces minteri | reverse complement strand
CACAACCACATCCTGTAACCCAAGCCAGAAGGTACCTACGCTGGCAACCGGCACCAGCGACCTTATCGTCAGGTCCGGGAGCTGCTCGACATCTCGACGCCGCTACCCAATCGACGTAGAACCGCGTATATGTATCCCACGTGCCGTGGATAGTCGGGACTGTGAGTGAAGCTGCCTTTGAATCCCACAAGCTGGCTATACATTGACTGCATGATGAAGTTCACCCTCCCCCGCTTGAAGGTCGACCAGCCGCAGTCTGCCTTCTCTACTGGAAACGCTCGCTGGACCAACAAAGACCTTGATCCTATACCACGCCATCTTCGAAAATGGGGCATCTGGAGCATAGTCGCGTATTGGATCTCTGACGCCTTCAATGCTGCAACGTGGGAGTTCGCTAGCAGGTCCGTGTGCGCGCCAGCGTAGCTTCGAGTGCTGTGTGCTGATCCAGTCTCTGCAGCATACTGGCTGTGGGCCTCACCTGGCGCGAGTCCATCTCGATAGTGGCCATCTCCTTCTTCATCGTCTCCATCGTCATCGCTTTCAACGGAGCCACGGGTGTGATCCATCATGCCCCGTTTCCAGTCCTCGCGCGCGCATCCTGGGGCTTCTGGGGTTCCTACATCGCCATCATCTCACGCGCCATACTGGCCATCTTCTGGTTCGCCATACAAACCATGAACGGCGCAAACACCGTGCGTGTCATGCTCGGTGCGATTTGGCCCTCGTTCCTCACCATGAAGAACACCATCCCCGCGGATCAAGGCATAGCTACGAACACGATGATCGCCTTCGTGCTGTTTTGGCTGGCGCAGGTGCCCTTTCTCTACATGCACCCCAATTCGTTGAGGTGGTTGTTCATGGTGAAGAGTATCATCGTGCCGATCTCCTGGATTGCGATCTTGGTCTGGGCTTTTCTGTCGACAAAAGGAGCAGAGACGAGTATATGGAGCCAGCACACCACTATTCGTGGATCGGCGTACAGTTGGGCGTACCTGGCCTCCATGACCTCGGTCATCGGCAACTACGCAACACTGAGCGTCAATCAGGTAAGCTTTTGAAGTGAGCTGAGAACCGTCATTCGAGACTGACTCTTCTAACCCTCAAGGCCGACTTCTCTCGCTACTCCCGAGTCAGCGTGAAGTGGCAGCTCTTATACGTTCCCATGCTTCCCATCATCTTCACATTCATCAGTTTCATCGGCATCGCCGCTTCCAGCGCAGGAGCAGTCAAGTACGGCCAGCTGCAGTGGGACCCAATGGCACTCATCTCGAACTGGGACAACCGAGCCTGCCGATTCTTTGCTGCGTTCTCCTTCGCGCTCGCCGCTCTCGGTGTCAACATCTCGGCCAATTCGCTATCAGCTGCCAATGATCTGACTGCCCTCTTCCCCCAGTATGTGAATATCCGGCGCGGTCAACTGCTCTGCGCTGTGCTGTGCTGGGCACTGGTTCCTTGGAAGATCTTGGCTTCTGCCGGAAGCTTCTTGAACTTCATGTCCGCATATGCTGTTTTCTTGGGGCCTATTGCAGCTATCATGGTCATGGACTTCTGGGTCATCCAGCAAAGGTAGTGTTTCAGTCTTTTCGGACTGCCGTCCCGCGCCTCGCTGACTCTTGTCGTCCAGGAAATACGACACGCTCGCGCTATACCAGCCACATAGCATATACAGGTACTGGCACGGATTCAACTGGCGCGCTATCCTCGCGTTCATAGTCGGCGTTGCTCCAAACTTACCGGGATTCATCAACTCGATCAACGCAAACATCAAAGTCGGTGTCGGAGTGCATCCGTATCAGTTCGGATGGCTGCTTGGCTTCGCTGCGACCACCGTGGTCTACCTTGCGGTGTCGTACGCGTTTCCGGCCAAAGAGACGCACATTGAGCGGGCGGTTTTACCGGACCAAGTATACGACGAGCACGGGCTTGTGGAGGGAGTGGCGGTGGACAACGAGGAGGGTAGTGGGGAGTACATGGAGAAGAAAGGACTGAAAGGATGGGCCGACCGCATGTTGTAGCGAGTTCGTAGGCTTCGCTTGTCTTCTTGAACCGCTTGTAATCGGTAGAGGGTATATCGATATATAGACCAACTTCAAGCACACGTTCTCTCCAAACAACGCCATGTGCGGCGCCGCGAAGAAGTGCATCAATGCTTCAAGACAGATTCAGCGTTGTGGGTCGCACTCTTCCTTGGTCCACATCAACTTCCCCACTTTCCCAGAGTCGACGTTGAGTATCTGGCCGTGGACGTGAGCGCTCCACGCATCACTAGCAAGGAACACAATGCCCTTGGCCACCGAGCTCATCTCCACCGGCTTCCGCAAGGCCACAGTCGCCTGGGCGTCCGCGTACAGCTGTCCCGGATTCTCTGCACACTCGACCGGGAAGCGCGGCGTATTGACCGGGCCAGGCGACACGACGTTGACCCTGGCGTGCTCGTACACCCTCGGCGCGTCCGCCTTGAGCGACGGGAGCAGGCCGTACTGGACGGTGGCTTTTGTGGACGCGTAGTCCGGATTGCCGCGCTCGCCGAAATGGCCGGATTCGCTGCCGACCATGACCAAGCCGACGTTCTTGAGATCCCGGCCGTTGCCGTGCTGCACGGCATCGCGGACGCCCCTAAGCCAGGCGCGCGCCGTGAGGAAGGTGCCTTGCGCGTTGACCTCGAAGGTCCGCCGCCACTGCTCGACGACCATGTCCGCGAGGGTGGCGTGGTGTTCCAGAACGCTGAGGTCCAGCGAGGCCAGGGCGACGCAGCATTCCACGACGCCGAACCGGTCCGTCGCCTGCTTCCACGCCGCTTCCACGCTCTGCTCGCTGCTGATGTCCGCTTGCACGTTCAGCAGGCGCGGGTGCTCGGACGGCTTGGGCGGGGCGACGTCGAGAGAGGTCACGTATGCTCCAGCGGCGAGGAAGGCCGCCACGGTTACCGAACCTGCGCGCTGTCAGTCTCGCGTTGTGGAGTGACGTTACGGTGCACAGTACCCACCTATGTGGCCCGCGCCGCCTGTGACGAGGACGTGCGTCTCGTCGAGCCGGAGACTGAGGTCGAAAGAAGCCATTCGCACTGTTTCGGATATCTTCAACACAGAGTCCTACGCAGACAACTCAGAAGGCAGGACAGGTACCGGTACGGAAGGAGGATACAGAACCTAGTGCGGGACAAAGTGGCTTTGTCCGCAAGAGGCAGGTACAGTAGAAGCATCTGATATAGATACGACATTCAAATCTCCGACATCAGTCTTCGAGCTTGCTGTCGTGTATAGGATTACTCGTTAGTCCTCACAGTATGGTAGAGAGGCGGCAATCGGGCTTGATGCTCCCTAGCTAAAGGCAACGGCATCACTTTGGGTCCCGGTGTGACATTGTATGGGTGAGAAGCATGGGCTCTAGTCCAGCATTTCGCGCAGAAGCCATCAGCACTGCTCCATCTTCTATTTTAGTCTCAGTCTCAGTCTCAATCTCGAAATCTCGGCACGGCGTGTCTGAGCGTCAATCAGATATCCTCTCAGAAGTATCACGATACCCTACACAATCCATGCTCCACCAAGCCCTAAGTTCAAACCTACCTTGCACACAAGCATGGCATTCTCAACCCCCTTCCTCGGGGCCCTTCTCCTTCGCCGCTCAATCTATGCCCTCTCTCCTACGTCCCCAATCCCCATTAGAGCTTGGACCCTATAAGCTTGCGTCTGTCCTCGTCTCGAGTCGTGTCTGAAATCTGCTACTGCTGCACTCTATATCTTGGGAGAGATGGTGGGCGGGTAGGATGTGGCGGGCCTAGGGTCGGGGCAGTCGAGTGGTATGTACCAGTATGCTGCATGGACTGCGCTCTGTGCCGAGGGGCTGGAATGCAGCTTGCAGCACTCCAACTTCAATGAGAAGTTCACGAGACGCGTCGAAGAGCAGTGGAAGATACCGACTGAGCGGAACGTTAGGGCGCAGTTGGTCTCTGGGACACCAACGGCGGGGCCGGAGAGGGAGAAGACTTTCAGGCCTGTTGAGACAAGGCTTGAGGTGTATGGTTCGTAGGACTGCTGGAAGAGACTGAACGTGTGAAATCACGGGGTGGTAATGATTAATGAAAAGACGTGTTCGTGAAGATATCCTGACTAAATGGAAGGTTATCAGGGACGCCATAGCTTAGTAAACAAATAGGTTGAATTGAGGTTGATCGACCGGAGTTCCTCGATATATAACATCACAGCTTCGCAGTAGGTCCCTGTTGTCCAACGCTCTTGACCGCCTCGTCAAAATCCGGCACATGGTCCGCTCTTTGCGCCGCGTGGCCCCATTTGACCGTTCCCCTCCCATCCATTGCAAAGCTGCCAGCAGTCTGCCACCTACTACCGCTTTCCGTAGGCCTGTTCCAGATGCCTTCGTCCCTGCCCAGTCTATACACACTCCACATGCTCCAGGGGCTCAGAATGTGCCAGAAGCTCGAAACGCCCAGGCCCCAGCGAGCAAAGATCTCGCGTTCCGGATCTACGATGACTTCGACCGAGCCGGCGCCGCCGAGCGCTTCAATCCATTTCGCCGTCGAGGCCTGGTCGCTGTGCGAGACGGCGACGAAGTGGATGTTGGGATTGGAGGCAGTCTTGTCGCGCATGGAGATGAACGTCTTCTCAGCAACTGTGCGATTCGCTTTGTCAGAAGCTCGTGTGCTTCATCGACTGTGCTGGTACTTACACGGACAGCCGCAGTGTCTGAGAAACGTGACAATAGTAGGTTTGCCGTCAGCGTGCGGCAAGTCGAGCTTCCCAGTTGATGGCGCCTGGGTGTTTACCTCAGGTATGGGACTTGTCTCGACGTGTGCGGGAAAGAGCCAGGATGCAGCTTCCTGCTGGAAAGTCATGATTGAAAGAAGACGGAGCTAGGTCTCCTTCGGATATGGAACGATGGACGAAGCACGATAATCAGAACGCTACTAGGACAGTACAAAGAGTGGAAGCAACCCCCCTTTGGCCAAAGACGTCGTCGGTCTACAAGACGGTGATATATAGTGGAAGTCCCCTCCGAGCGTCATGGTCCGACGCGGGGAGTATTCTAGAAGCTCTCGGCCCAAAGGCTAATGGAGTGCGCCGCATCTGGCCTGAGGAGAGCCTACACGATCACTGTATCCGACATCTCTTTTCTATGATAGATAGCGGTGTCTTGCGAGATAATTTACGAGGTTGATTGTATCGAGCGCCCGAGATTGAAGGCGAGGAAGGAGCAGCGGCGAACCCAAGCATGAAGTGAGAGCAAGCACGTGCCTCACGTGCCCTTGACTACCGATCTGCGACATCAGTAGACATCCTCTCGCTGCACCACTATAATCTTCGGTTCTGCAAGTGAATTGCAACTCCTGTTGTGTCGGATCTGCTCTCAGTTGGACATCTTGTGCTTGGATCTGAGGTGTATTCGGTGAGCATTCCAGACAAGTTCCCGCTGCTTATTATCGCTGCACGGAAAGCACCCCTGAGTCTGCCATTGCCCTTTGACGGATCTTTGCTCCCTACTAAACCGAAACCTGTTACCTCGATTTATGTAATTGATGGCAAGCGGAGACGCAGAACGTTTTATTCTGCTTCACTGTCGCCGAAGGCCTACAATCAGACTGCCAGTGTTCTACAACCGTACTATCCACGTTTGAAACTGAAAATTGAGAGCGAACTATTGAGACCGCCGCAGAAAGAGATGGGAGATGGCAGGAGCTATGCAGAGAGCTCCAAGCATTCTCGTTCCGAATAGATAGGATATGCATACGTTCCCATCTCATGGCTAAGGTCGTACTATCAAAACCGATCTCTATCGAAGTTGGTAGTGCGGCTTCAACTTTGAGCTGTCAGCCGAACGCCTGGATCAATCACCGCAACGGTGACACTTGCCGCTTATGTTACTGGCTTTACCTCAGGGTGTGCGGCGTCCCCGGGAAGTAGTGCTACCTCTCATTTACAGCATAAAGATGGTCCGTATAAACTGTGCTGTTTCCCTTTGCTATCTATCATTTGAAGGAAAAGAGATATCTGTGTGGCATGAGACCTCATGGTCACCGCGCCTCTGGTGACCACTGCCGCACGGCAGACGATTGAGAGGTTGCCGGCGCAGAAAAATCCTACACACCCATCGATATTGTAATCTACTCGTTGACTATGGAAGACTCCCCTTCACCACATATTCCCGTTGTGAAGGAAAGACCAAGCTGGTGCACTAGTTTCATGTGTGCGTGGGATGTCTCGATAAGTTCGGGACACAGGCAATAGGTAAGAGAGGTGTTTGTGCGACAAGTTCTGCGTAGAAAAATATGTCACCTATCTCTTCGTTTTCTCTCCACGTGCTGAAAGGCAAGTCCTATGACGAAGGCCAATCTGACTGACATCCACTATGATGGTATGACGATGGCACAGCAACAGAGCATGTCACGAGTATAATGCAGTCATCAGCACAAGCTGGTCAAATTTCTTGCTTTACAGGCATCAGTCTGCTTAGATAGCTTACCCTTCAACCTCTTGCAATCTTCCTCTCCATTCCACTCGCCACATCCGAGCTACATCTTTCATCAACAATCAAGAACATTGTTCATAACTCTCACTTATTAGGCTAAAAATTCATAGCTTGTCTCAATACTTATAGATGAGTCAGTAGCTACATGGTTGCCAAGCAACCTTAAACCATGCTAACGGTTGTCTTCTTTTGTAGAGATGCCAGGGGTTCTCGGCCATCCATGGCACTGCAAGTGCTGGCGCTGTGAAGCGAGCTGGGAAGACTATATGACGCATGGCATCGACAGCGATGATGAACCACTCTTTCGCCGTCGCTATGGCACAAGAAACCAGACTGCGGAACATGTGATAGGACTATTCGAAATCCCTAGCATGTGGATCGGTTTAGAGCCAACCCGCCATCCCATACTAGACATGCAATTGCGTCCGCAGTCCACTCTAGTTCTCCGACAACTCGGGAACTTCATATATGCTCGAGGTTTCTTTGGGTCCATCAGCCCACGAGGAATCACTATTCAAAACATCGACAGAACTTTGGGTTATCGCAACGAAGTTGTCCTCTTACAGTTCCGTCGCGAGCAGCGTAGAGAGGAACAGAGACGCCGCGATGGGACCATCGTTGAAGCTGCAGTCGGCGCTGCCGTACAGAATCTTCTGCCGGCAATTATGCAGCAACAACAGCAACAGCAACGACAACAGCAACAACTGGAACTCCCGATACACGGAGGTCCACCCATGAGACAAGCTATGCTTGCAAGAGAGTCATACAATGACGGCCTGGGCTACGTAGACACTGACAGTCCTTATGGACGGGATGGCCTGCGTGGGCCCAGGTCTGACTACAGCTATTCCGACACGCGTCACGAGTATCGCGAGGACTCCGAACAGCTGAACTCGCGCAACAACGACTCTCGCGATGATGGACGTCGTCAACAGGACCGCGACAACGTCGGTATCACTGTGAACATCATCAATGATCTCAGCAATTACGGCGGCGGCGGGCCTCGCCAAGCCGTCAGCGTTACACGTGGACGTGTCGAAGACAGTGGCAGCGATATACGCGAACGTGACAATGGTGGAAACCGCCCAGCCATGGCCTCCCCTCGCGATCGTGTGACTGAGGTGGACGAATTCTCTTCAGGGGAGGAGGACGTTCGAGTTCCTGCATATTCTCGTCGCGCCGTGCCGATGCCTAGTCGCCGCGGAGGCGAAGCAGATAGCCCACCGGGGTATGCAGAGGGGACTCGTCAGCAGCAGCGACGCATGTCACAGTCGACAACCAGTTATAGCAGCAAGAGTAGCCGTACTGTGGAGTATAGTGACTCTTCGAGGGCTTCAGACCATGCTTCACAGCAGTGCGACAATCGAGGCTCGGCGAATGAGCGAAGCAACGACTACAACACCATGAGCCGTGATGTCAACGCCAACCGCAGCTCGATAGGGAAGCCAGAGTATGTTCCGCAGCAGCGACGCTTGACCGCCGGTCGCAGCAACAACGATGACCCAACCGATTACACCTCTGAGAAGCGTATTTCGCGTCAAGCAGGCGGATACAATGGTTATGGCAATAGCACGAATGATGTTGCACGTTCATCAGGCAGGACCAGCCATGAAAACGGCAACGAAGCTCTTGTGCCCTATGATCGTGGTGGCTCACAGCAACAAAGCACCTCGAACCGTAACAACAGCAGCAGAGCTGTGGTATCCCACGACCGTGGCGACTCGTACCCATCTGGCCGTACCGGCACCAGCACCAGCAGCGGAAGTGTTGTTTCCTACAACAATAACAGTTCATGTCAATTCGGCAACAGCAGCAGCGGCAAGAGCGTGATGCCTTACGACAACGGTGGCTCCAGATCGAGCCTCAGCAACAGCAACACAGGTGTCGTACCTTATGAAAACCGTAGTTCGCGCCAGTTGGGCGGATCGAGCCGTGACGGCGACAGCAATGCTGTTGCTCGCACTCGACAGCAGCCAGACGAGTACGGCTACTACTCTGACTCGAAGCGTGGCTATCATTGAATACGTTCTGGAGCTTCCGAGACGGTCTTCTCAATGCTGGGATGCTCTCGAGCTCTTTTTCTGTGTTCAATAATGATGGTTCCCCTGGGTTCTTTTGATTCTACTCCGCTAGCGGCGTTCATGCGACGGCGTGTGCTGCCTACCTAACGACTTAAGAAGTCTCTGTCTCTTGCGTTCTGGACTCTGTTATTTGACAGCATGCGATGGTACATGCTGTCCACTCAATGACTTACGACCTCTACACTCCTGGCGTTCCGGATCGTGTTTCATAACGGCATGCGACAGGTAGGCTGCCTTTCTACGAACCTACACATTCTGGCGTTTGCCGTTCTTTGCATGTTCTGACGTTTTCTATTTTCCACAAAGCGGCATCAGAGCCTCATATTTTCTATGCAATAGGCCCTTGTGCACAACAAGTCCACTCATCGATCCTCAAGCGCTGTCTTCGTGGATTCCTTTCCTCTGATAGCTCGTCTCGATGGCAATGCGTCTAGCGGTACCTAGCTAGCCCAATGAAACAAATCTCTACTCTGACCACTGAAATCGGCTGAAGCTCGTTCCGGACTCAGTGTTCCGTGCGGCAAGAGCAATTGCCAAAAGGGGTCGAGGAAGCTGCCATCACGAGTATAGTGACAGTGACAGGTATAGCAAGGCCATTTTGTTCCTTCTCTTGCCTACTTTCTTAGTCCCACCCACGCGTAGAACCCAGGTACTCCACACCTACGGTAGCAGCCTCATCGCAGTAGCCCTACACGTATATGGACCGAAACGTATACAACCAACAGACTGGAACTAGTGGTAGTATACGTACCCATCAACCACGCTGCAACATCGCCCTAGGCCGACACAGATCCAGCATCAGACGCCCCTTCAGCGTCTGCAATCGGAGCGACCCACTCCTCAAAACTGACCAAAGCGCCCTCTACTCCACTCGATTCATCATGGCTAGCGTCGGACTCCGCGCCGCCTTTCCCGGCTCCAAACTGGACTGGTATTACGAAGTCGCATACGCCGACACAGCCCTCGCAGTCGCGCTCTGCTGCCGCGCTGGGCGAGTGCTGCAGGTGACGGGCGTGGTGCAGAACCTGTGCACCAGTGGCGGAGATCTGCGGTCTGCGAGCGTCAAACCGATGACGCATGACGAGTTCTCGCGGTCGCTGGTGATGTTTGCGATGGCGATGATGCAGGAGACGCGAGGAGAGGTTCTAGCCGAGTGGTGTGGAGGGAGGTGGCGACACGATTCTGTGACGGTTGGGGGAGGAGAGGGTGAAGCGGTTCACGCGCTGGTTACCGCGGCGATTGAGATGCTGCGGGTGCCATTCGACAACATCAAAACTCTCACCGCGCACAGCACTCTTGAACCAGGCGACGAGGGTACCAAGACGAAAGCCAGCACATCCTCCTCCTCCTCGAAACCCGCCCCAATCACCACCACCCGCATCTCCCACACTCCACCTGCTCCGACGACGCCAGCAGTGGCAGCACCAGCATCTCCGCCTCCCCACCCACCCAGCCCCAGCCAAGCGCCCCTCACCACCCTCGACATCATGCAGCACTACGCCACCAGTGCCGCCGCTCCCTCTATCCTCCCGCCGCAGCCTGAGGCCTGGCCCGTCATACCAGGCCTCCAGGACGACTTCTTCGCGGCGCATCCCGAGCAGGGCGGACCGACGAGCTGGACACCTAGGGCGACGGCCGTGCGGGAAGACGGCTGGTGGCTCAGGACGGTGAGCCGGTACATCGAGTTCTGGGATTCGGACGACTTTGCCGTCGTCGAGGACGAGTGCGAGTGCCCGCGTTGCAGAACGCTGGCGGACGAAGAAGGTGAGATGGACGCTGACGCCTGGGATTGTGGGAGTGCTTGCTGATGTTCGTGAGACGTAGATGAAGCCGTGGACGAAGCCATAGATGAAGCCACGGGCACGGGCGGGAAGAAGAAGAAGAGAAAGGGACATCGGGGGGGAAAGAAGGAGAAGAAGCGGAAGATGAACAAGATGACGAGGTTGGAGGAGGCGGGTGAAGAGAAGAGTTGAAGGTGTGGACACGGGGGTTGACCCCAGGGTCACGAAGTGACGAAAGGAAGACATCGACCAGCACGATGCCGTTGACGGCAGATTCGTAAACAGAATACATATTTACCAAGCTCATAATGCTCCACCGACGCCTGGCTGAACTACCGACTGTCTATGCCAAGCACCCAGGCCAGTTTTCTCCCATCTTGACTCCAGTCCATGCTCTGCCCGACAACGCCACCTTCAATCATTTCCTCACAAGCCCAGCCCTCTCCTGACATCTTCCCTGACTCTGCGCTCAAACTCCGGCCGTCGCTCCCTCCACATCCTGGAGGCGTCTACGTTGGCCGGACTCTCGTCGTTGGGCTCCGCCAGCATGCTCATGACCGAGAGCAGGATCTTCTCGACGCTCTGGATGGGCGACCAGCGCTCGGAGGCTTGCTCGTAGTGGTTCGGGTCGTCGCCGGGCGGGTGGAGGATGGAGATGCAGACGACGCCATTGGGATAAACTACGCGATACCGAAAATCGTCAGCGTCGCCTCAGAAGGTCCTATAGAAGAAGTGCACGGGCAAAAGGGAAGGAACGTACCGTTAGGGTGCCATATATCGCAGGTGAACTTCATCGTCGGCGGCATGAGCGGATAGTCCTTGGGGAACTTGAGCTCGGCGGGGAAGATGCCGCCTTCGAAGGGGGTACCGCCGGGCCCTTCGATCAGAGCCTCCCACACGAACATGTCGTCTTCGTTGACCGGACCTGCTGTGACGCCGTCAGGGGGGTCCTTGGTCAAGGTGCGGTACTCCTGGAAGAGGCGCTTCGATGCGAGGGAGGAGGCCATTGTGGGTGGATGTGAGGGTGTAGATGGCGAAGCTCGAGCTGTGAGGTGTATCCACGGAGCAGTACGTCTGATCTTTCAGTTTGCTGGTGAGCTGAGTTTGTGTGAGTGAGAGTAGAGGGATGAGAGGTAATGGAGATGGAAACGTAAGACAGCTTGAAGCGGTTGATGTCGGCCTCGCTAGACCTTCCTCCCGACTTCTAGAGCACTCTTCCATTGATGAATCGAACGTCCTTCACGTGTCCCGCTACAAACATTCACCCCCCATAAAGCCCGCGGCTCTGCTACCCCGGATTCTGCAGACAGGATGGAGAAGATCACAGACAAGATTGCTGCCCTACCAAAGGATGCCAACTACTTCTCCCTTGAATTCTTCCCTCCCAAGACGCAGCAGGTCAGATAGCACTCCGGCCTCCTCTACCCTGCAAGGTCAAATGTGTAGATGCATGGCTAACCTACCGCGATCAGGGTTTCTCCAACCTCCAAGCCCGCCTCGAGCGCATGTCGCGCGGCCTGCGTCCCCTGTTCGTGACTGTGACGTGGGGCGCCGGCGGTAGTACCGCGACCAAGTCCCTCGAGCTCGCCGAGATATGTCAGAGGCAATTGGGCCTCACAACATGTCTGCATCTCACATGTACCAACATGAGCCGGTCGCTGGTCGACGACGCCCTGCAGCAAGCGAAGGCACTGGGAATCCGTAACATTCTGGCCCTGCGAGGAGATCCGCCACGGAGCGAGGAGTACAGAGAGCGGGATGACGACGGGGTGAAGGGGGAGGGCGTCAGCAATGAAGAGTTCACGTGGGCCGTAGACCTAGTGCGGTACATCAGAAAACAATACGGCGACCACTTTTGCATAGGCGTTGCTGCGTATCCTGAAGGCCACAGCGACCAGAGCCATCCGGAGACACAAGACAGCTCTCACGATCTGCCGTACCTCGTCGAGAAGACCAAAGCAGGGGCGGACTTTATTATGACGCAACTCTTCTTCGACGTCAAGGCATACGAAGAGTACGAGGCTATGCTACGAAACCACCAGTCGGGTGCCTTCGATGACATTGCAATAATACCGGGCTTGATGCCTATACAGAGCTACCAGATACTACGAAGGACTACGAAACTGAGCCATGCGAAGTTGCCGCCGGACATACTCGCGAGACTGGATGCGGTGAAGGGCGATGATGAGGCTGTCAAGAGGGTTGGTGTGGAGATTATTAGTGAGATGGTGGAAGACATCAAGATGACGACCACGAGAACACCAAGGGGCTTCCATTTCTACACGCTCAACCTGGAGAAGGCGGTTGCGCATGTCATCGAGAGATGTCAGCTAATCCCTCCGTCTTCGCCGACAATAAACGGATCAGACGACGACACGATCGCAGTGGAGGAGACGGGCGATTACCTGCTTGTTGATGGCGTGGCCAAGCCGAAGGACCATAGGAGAAGGATGTCGAGCGCAAACAATTCGAATCCAAGGAACCGGGTTGTGGTGGAGCGACCGAGCACGAGCAGTCAAGCAAGCTTCGAAGCCCCCGAGAATGAAGCTGGTGTGCCGAGGGATAAGATAAATTCGAGGGCGAACACCTTGGCTATTTCGGAAGGCGAAGGCTCTCTAGGACGAGAGGCTACATGGGATGACTTCCCGAACGGCAGGTGGGGAGACGCGAGATCACCGGGTATGTTGTAGTATATCTCTTGTGTTGCAGGCAACGAGATGGCTGATCATCTTTCTAGCTTTCGGCGAAATAGACGGCTACGGCGTCTCCCTCCACGTCTCTATCGCTCAAGCTATCAAGCTCTGGGACCATCCCACAACCACCGCAGACATCTCCTCCATCTTTCGCCGTCATTTGAACGGTGAACTGGAAGCTATACCGTGGAGCGAGGAAGGCCTGAACCCAGAGACAAACACCATCCGCAACGAGCTGATCAAGCTGATTGAGAAAGGATGGTGGACCGTGGCATCTCAGCCGGCTGTCAATGGTGTGCGAAGTTCGGATTCGGTGTTTGGGTGGGGCCCACGGAACGGATTCGTGTTCCAGAAGGTAAGCAGCCATACACTGTAAAATTGACACTCGAAAGACCGTCATAAGACGTTGGTCGGACTGCTACTGATGTGAATGGTGATAGCCGTTCGTCGAGCTCTTTCTCCCATCTGCCGATTGGGAGAGGTTGCAAAGAAAACTCGCAGACCACGAAGAAGTGTCCTACTTCGCCGGCAACGCCGCAGGTGACTTCGCCGCCTCGAATGAAGAGTCCGTGAACCCAGTCACATGGGGTTCGTTCGCCGGAAAAGAGTAGGCTGTCCCCCCTCCCCGACCCCATCAAACTCGCCCCTTCCGTCACACCTTCAGAACGTATGCTGATGGTTGGTTTGTGTACAGAATCATCACCCCAACGATCATTGAATCCGTCTCCTTCCTTGCGTGGCGCGACGAGGCTTTCTCCACGTGGAGCGAATGGCAGCGCGTATACCCACCCCGCTCGCACACTGCGAGACTACTCGACGACATCAAGAGGGATTACTGGCTTGTGAACATCATTCATCATGGATTTGTGGAGCCGGGGGCGCTGTGGGATCTATTGCTTGAGGGTTGAGAGCCTGAGGTGGGAGCGGCTGCAAGATTACGAGGACTGGGGATGTCGATGTTGATTTACGGTTCGTGGCTGCTCGCCTTCCTCACTTGCACTGTGTTTGTCAGACGGGCGCGACGAGCATTGGCGACGGTGTACGGTGTTCTCAGCAGCATTGTCGGCGTTGGACAGCACAGTGAGGAGCCATGCCGCTCTGGCTCACCAGATAAATACGAATTAGAATCCGTGATTCACACAATCTTCCAGAACCACCGTTGCCAAATGAGCACCTCCGCCCCCTGATACCCGCGTCACAGCTCAGGGAGACAGGGGCTTGCATGACGGTTCAAGGGGGTCCATGTCGTGTTTCGTACTGCAGCTTGTTGAGATCGACGTCTTTGAATAAACGGACCTGCGTAGAGCGTTCGTTAGGGTGGAAACTGCGCCTCGAGTAGCAAGCGGATACACCTCTATGTACAGACCGACTCATCATGAACACCAGATACTGCTTGTGCAGCCAGTGTCGAGGCGTCTCGCACCTGCACCGCCACACAGCCACAGCTACAGACTGCACGTTTTGCAGGAGAACCGCCCGCAAGCGCCCTCCCTACATGCACAGCCCACGTATGTGGCGACACTTACACGTAGAAACATGCACTTACGTTAACAGCCAACCGATCATTCGGCTCTGGCATATTCAGATCAATCCAGATACCACTCCCGCACTCCTTGCAGAACAGGTGCGGTTTCGTCTTACTGCCCATGCGATACTCCTTCATACTGTCCTGGCCCCGCTCCAGCTTCACGTTGCGCCGAAAGGGGTAGACGAGCAGGTAGCCGTGCGTGCGGCAGATGGAGCAGGTGCAGGTCACCACTTTGCAGACCGAGGGGTCGGAGGAGGTAGTGGCGGAGGAGTTGTCAGAGGTAGGGGAAGGGGGAAGCAGAGGAGGCGAGAGGGAGAGCGTGTAGGCGATTGCGCCGCAGTGGCAGGACGCGCTGTAGTCGGCGGAGGTCGAGGTCGGGGGAGTCCAGGGCGGACCACGGGGTACGGAGCCGGTAGAAGTCATGGTGAAGGAGGGCTGTTGATTTGGAGAATGGGAGGAGAAAACAGCAAGCGCAGAGAGAGCATTCGACGATATATAGCCAGAGCTGATGTGAGGGGGTTCAGGAATGGCTCGGCAAGCGCCGGCGGACAGCACTTTTGGCTCCGGTGAAGCCGTCAACTTCTGTTCGCTTCAACATTGAGCCTCCTCGACCTCCCACCTGAGCCACTGCCTCTCCCTCAACAACTTCACGCCATGTCGCTCGCCGCGCTTTCCCTCTCGAAAGCCTTACCGAAGCCCAAATACACCGGCGAAGATGAAGACGAACCTGTACACGCTCAGTCGAAAGGCCCTCGCATTGTGGGCGCCGGCACTCTCGACACTTCGCAGCTAGTTCTGAAGGTAAGTCTTGCAGCACCCCTGAGAAACCACGGTACTGATGGATCACAGCGGAGTGGTCCACCGCCCTATGGTCAACGCGCAGGATGGCGCCCTCGATCAGCAGAGGACTACGGCGACGGCGGCGCGTTTCCGGAAATTCCAGTTGCACAGTATCCGCTGGACATGGGCCGGAAGACCACTTCCAGTTCGAATGCCCTGACGATTCAAGTCGATGCCGAAGGAAAGGTCAAATACGACGCTATTGCTCGTCGAGGCCACAACGAGAAGCGCATCATCCACTCGTCCTTCAAAGACCTGATACCCCTCCGACAACGCGCAGACGTGGGCGAGATATCCCTCGACAGGCCGTCGGAAGAGGAAGTTCAGGCATCGAAAGAGCGAACAGCGAAGGCTCTGGCTGTTCTGGTCTCTGGTGCCGCAGCCGCGCAGAGACCGAAGAACGTGAAGGGCACGTCCCGGAAGGATCCAGCTTACGTGCGCTACACACCCGCTAACCAGATGGGCGACAACAGCAAGAAGCAAGACCGTATCATCAAGATTGTGGAACGGCAAGAGGATCCTATGGCGCCGCCCAAGTTCAAGCACAAGAAGATCCCAAGGGGACCGCCGTCACCACCCGCGCCAGTCATGCACAGCCCGCCACGAAAGTTGACGGCGGAGGATCAGGAGGCTTGGAAGATTCCGCCACCGGTGTCGAACTGGAAAAATCCGAAGGGCTACACAGTACCGCTGGACAAGCGACTGGCAGCTGATGGACGCGGGCTGCAGGACGTCACAATCAACGACAAGTTCGCATCCTTTTCCGAGGCGTTACTCACAGCAGATAGACACGCGCGAGAGGAAGTGAAGCAGCGCGCGTTGATGCAGCAGCGCGTAGCCGAGAAGGAAAAGCAGCAAAAAGAAGACCACCTCCGCATGCTCGCCCAAAAAGCCCGCGAAGAGCGCGCCGGCGGCGGCGGTGGAGCAAGGCGCCCGTCTGTCTCCTCCCGCGGTGGCAGTCGCAGCCCATCCGCATCCTCCTCGCGCTCCCGCTCCTCCAGCGCTAACTCCGCTGCCCGCGAACGTGAAGAAGCGCGCCGCGAACGGCGCCGCAAGAACGAGCGCCAGCTTCGCCAATCGCGCATGGGCACGGAGCGGCGGATCCAGATGCTCGCGCGGGAGCAGAACCGCGACATCTCCGAGAAGGTCGCGCTCGGCCTGGCCAAGCCGACGCAGACGACCGAGAGCATGTACGATTCGCGCCTTTTCAACCAGTCATCCGGCTTCGACACGGGCTTCAACGAGGACCAGCACTACGACAAGCCGCTGTTCGCAGCCCAGGACGCCATCGCGAGTATTTATCGCCCGTCGGCGATGGGCGATGACGACGATGGGGAAGACGGCGGCGAGACGCTCGATCGCATTCAGCGCTCCGGGAGGTTTGAGGCGCTGGGGACGGCGAAGCAGGGGTTCAAGGGCGCGGCGGACGCGGAGACCAGAACGGGACCTGTCGTGTTCGATAAGGATACGGACGATCCGTTCAATATCAACGCGATGATCCGGGAGGCGACGGGGGGGAAGGTCGGCGGTGCGGATGGGGCTGCGGGTGGCAGTGGCAGTGCGGCCGGGACGAAGAGATACGGGATCCAGGGCGACGAGGACAGGGCGAGTAAGAGAGCGAGGGTGGACGACGAGGAGCGGTGAGCGACTTGTGCGGCTCTGATCTGCTGGAGGTGGAGGTGTGGGCGGCGTCTGTTCACATTCAAGACGCTGCTTACTTCCGAGTGCTACAAGCAGTAGTCAGAGCATGGCAGTCGGACAAGTATGGAAAGCACTGCAATCGCTGTACCTCAAAGGCTGTGGCTGCCCTTGCAATCGTCGCTACTGCTGCTTGCCGCTTCTGCCTCCGACACATCTCCGTCAACCAGGGCAGGGTGATCCTGGCTGCCCCCCTGACCTAATTTCCCCCTGGAGCACGACACAAGCGCTGAGGATCGAACGCAAGAGCGGCGGGGACACATTTGCCAGAACGAGATGTTCATCTTTGCAACCGCATCGAGTGATGCGGCGCCGACACCGCAACGGCCCTGGCCCCGGCAATTGCTTCCACTCTGTCCGGTCCCTCGATGCACAGTCCGGCGAACAAAGGCGCAACCCCAAGCAGTCTCGGACCCTTGCGACGTGGAAACTTCCATCATGTGACCAGAGGCCAGAACCTGAGTAAATCTATGGACTGAGAGGTGGAGCAATGCTGTGGTTTCGCCGTGCCGTTTCGCATCAGCCCCGGTGACGATGCTCGCTAGATAAAATGCTCTCAAACACAACCGATGCGCGAAAAACCCCCAAGAACTTCTCGCAATGCAGTTCAGCACAGCCTCGTGCCGCTCGCGAGCGCGCCCGCTCCCAAACTCAAATCGTCGCACGCCACATCGCGCTCTCCATCTGCTTCAGCTCACTCCTCCCTCAGGTTCCTCAGCGGATGCTGCGGCGGATACTGCGCCCTCCCCACCTGAGCGTCAGCAATCCCAGAGACAGGAGTCCCCTGGCGACTCCTGATCCTCGGGCTGCCAGTCCCAACACCGGCGCTGCCCGGTCGAGAGCTCATCGGGACGCTGGTGCCCCTCGTGCCCCTTCGGCCTTGCGTCGCCGCCGCGATATCCGCCTCCTTCTTGGCCAGCAGCTCGTCGCGGTCGGCGATTGTCTGCCTCAGCCGGCGGTTCTCCTCCTCCATCCTCCAGCGAGCGTTGTCGTGCGTCATCTGGTGGACCTTGGCGATGTCGCTGTCGACGCGGCGGGTGAGGTCTGCGACTTGCTGGGTCAGGGTTGCGTTCTCGGCGGCGAGCGCGGCGGCTTTGTTCGACGCGTCTTGGTAGCTGGAGCGGAAGAACTCCTTTTCGGTCTCGGAGGAGCGGAGTCGGCGTTCGAGCTTCTCCTTTTCGTATAGGTGCTTCGCGGCTTCGTTCTTCAGGAGTTCGAGCTCCATGCGGTGAGGAGCGTCTTCAGATAGGTTCGCTTGTCTCGCGGCTGCTAGCTCCTCGTTGAGGGTTCTTCGCTCCTCTTTCAGATTGGTGACTGCAGTCGCTTGAGTCTCGAAACGCTTGAGGAGCGCGGCATGCGCGCCGGCGGCTTCCTCTTGCTCCCGTCTGAACTTGGAGATCTCTCTTTTCTGCTCTTCTTGGCTGGTCTGAGCTTCTCTGTGTGCGCTTTCCCACTCGTGACTGCGTGCTGTGGCCTTGCCAAGTGATTGCCTGAAGTACGCCTTATCGTGCGCGTGTTGTTTCCGTAGAGCAGCGAGCTCATCTACGAGCTTTTGGTGCTCAGAAGCGTCAATGTGTGGCGGCACAAGTTGACGGCGATCGATATCGTCAATCGACGGGGACAGTTGATGACGGTCGGAATCGTTGACAGAAGGTGGAGGCTGCGAGGCTTGACTAATGGATTCTACGACAGAGTCGCTAATGCGGGTGAGCTCGAGGTCGGAGGGATTGATAGTCGCTGGAGTGGTAGCTAGGTCAGCGGTTGGCGTTGTTGTCGGTTCGCTCATGTCAGCATCCGGTAGGGGCGTGGCTTTTATTCTTTTGCTATCTGCTGGATTGCCATCGTCGAATTGCTACCCAGTTGTCAGCTCATGTCAAGCTCCATAGAAAGCGATTGTACGAAACCATACTTACCATTGGTCTCTTCTGAGCGACTGTCTTACGTGCATCAGAGACTGCCGGCTCGACGTGTTCTGTTATGTTTGTTGGCACGACGCTAGATCGCTCCTTGTCTATAAACTGCAACACCCTGCTATCATCGACAGCTGGCAGACTCCAAGCTACCAAATCCTCAACGAGCAACTTTGCGACCTGCGCCGCCACTTTCTCCACAGTCAGAGACCCGAATGGCAAGGTACCCGCGTCAGTTCTGAACTTCTTGACAGCCGAATATAGAACCTTCAATCGCTCGCTGCCAATCAAAGAAGCTGGTAGACAGCGCTCGATATGTTCAGGCGAGTACAGCACTACTAACGAAATAACGGGCGCGAGTTGGCCCACTTTGAGGATGTTGCGTCGCGTATTCACCACAGTCCGCTTCGTGACATCGATGGTATTGTCGAGCGCAATGACAAGATCTGCTCTCCGTATCACCACATCAGAACCTTCACCACTGGTTGGTGCAATAGTCACTGTGAGACTACTCTCCGGGTAGTTCTCGCTTCTAAGCGCATCTGGGCGTGCGTACGTGATGCTCTTCTGGCTCAAGAAGTTCTCCAGAAAGTCCATCAGTGGGCCCGGCCGTGCGAAAACTACGACGTGTTTGTCGCTACTCCTTAAAGGTTCGAACAGGTCGAGTAGGAACTTGAACTTCCGACTGCTCTGCAAGTGCCAATTGGCTTGCATGAAGGAGTCCATTTGTGTTGGGCCGCTTTCCAGATCGACATTCGTCACCACGTTGTGTAGTCTTTCAAACAATCGCTCAATCTCGTGGATTTGCGAGTCACCGGTAAGTCGAGCAATGTCTTTCTCCTTTAGCGCGACAGTGGCTCTGTACTGATCACGGGTCTTGCCTTTGAGGTCAATGGCGACGACGAATTCCACTTTCTCACTCTTTTGTGTTTGAGTTGATAGACGCGATGATACGCGCCCCGAAGTCCTTCCTGGAATCACTGATGGCGATCTAGATGTTGGACCGCTCTTCGCCACTTGCATGCGCATGCTTGCTAACGGCTCCCGCTCAGCGACAGACATTTCGGAAACCACGGAAGTAGGCTGCTGCAGGGAGCTGACACCTGCACTAGGAGTGCTTGGAAGACCGGAAGGTACCTGCAGGCGACAAGACGCGCCTAAACTGAAGGTTTCTGGGTGCTGGGTTGGTGGTAAAGTCATGGGTAATTCAGAGCTATCCTGAGACACCACGAGACTCTCTGATGTTGCCATCTCCGTGGTAGAAAGAAAATGGAGGCTTTGCGCGGAGACCTGACGTGGATCTGATAACTTGGAGAAACCTTGGTGTTCTAGCGCGCCGGATGCAGTTTTGGATGCTTCTGTCCCGGCCAAGCCGACATGCGCACCAGCTGAGGGAAGTTGAGAAGATACTTCGCCTTCACCTGCAAAAAAGCTATCGTGGGAAGCCTGCTGACCAACTTCAGATGGAACGTTCAGCGTGGTGCCCCCCGCTCCACCACGATCTGTCTCAAGGCGGTCTCGAGTGTCGTCGGATCGGACAATGTTTTGCCCGCCGTCAGACTCCGATTGGGTAGTGCTGACTTCTTGACCCTTGTCCCGACTGCTAGTGTTAGAGACCTGATCCGTGCGCTGGGTTGGCTGGAAGTCGTCTGCTAGGGACACGTCGCGAGCAATGATCGATAGCGCTGCGTCTGAAGGCTGATAGCCTGACGCTGCTGAGGTCGTCCGCGGCTGAGTGTTTACTCCCGTCGGGCGAGTGTCTTCCTCTTGATCGATTATGGGCGCTTGAGACTGCAAGTCCTGCGGTTCTCCGTCGTCTACCGTCCTGCGTTGTGGCACCTCTTCTAAGACACTAGACGGCAATGGTTCGCTGTACACAAATGGTATTTGTGTTTGAAATTCTGAGTCTTCGCTACGGGTTGACTGAGACACTAGGCCAAAGTGTGATTGAGGCTCCTCTCCACGATCTAGGTCATTCCCTTGCCGAGACCGAGGCGTTGAGGGCCGGTTCGCTTCGCGTTCGTCCACTCCTAGTCTCTTTGGTGTCTCTCTAGCAGGAGCCTGTTCTTTCTCTGGTGTCTGCTCAGAGGTGTACAGCACGCTACTCGTGGACTGGGATTCTCTAGCAGCTACTTCTCCGCCGTCAACAGACGGCAGCTGCGCGTTCGATGCTATCTCCTCACGCTCAGGCTCTTCTTGGAGGCTCGCTGTACTCGTTCGGGAGTCGTCCGGCGCGTCTGAATTTTCCGTTTCTTCTAGCGTTGCTGAAGCAGGTTGTTCACGGCTCCTTTGAGAACGCAATTGTGAACGTGTTGCTTCCTCTTCCACCTCAGCCTTTCGTGGAGTCAGTGCTTCCGCTTCCTCCTGAGGCGCTTGGTTCTGTTGGATGGTCGATGTGTGTGGTTCTTGTAAAACTCGGAGCTCCACCGCCAACTGAAAATCTAGTCTCGGTAGACCTTCAAATGTTTCTAACTTGTCTGTTGTCTCCACGCGACTGCCTTCTGAGTGTAATACCTTCTCTTCTACGACGGCTGTACTTAAAGGCTCTTCGGCTCTGTCGTTGTCCAACACGTCGATTAGTGGTAGGTCTAATGTGCCGTTTTCCGTTGCAGTGGTGCGGTAATACTCGTGTTGCGGAACGCTTGACCCGACGGCGCCTGCAGGTCGAGCTATATTCTCCGCCTCTGTTGCTTGACCAATGCCATCAGCCTGGGGTGCTCCGAGGTGAGTATCGTGCTGCAAGGCGCTTAGATCGATAGCGTTCGCAGATTGGACTACATTCCCAGATGATACTGCGCCGTCGTGATTGTTCGTGTCGGCTCTGGCGTGAGCGTCCTGTGGTGGAGCGCTTGACTCAAATGCGTCTGTCGGCTGAGTGCCGTTGTCCGCTTCGTGATGGTTCCCTTCGTTCGATTGGGTTGAGAGCACTAGGCTCGAATCACCTGTTAGCCCTTGAGAATCGGGGATAGTTCGGTCGACCACCGTTGGTTGTGTAAAACTAGGCTGTCCTGATGAATACGCAATGGTGGTCTCATCGACAGTTTGGACCGGATTGGCAGCCTCCGGCACCGCAACGGTCTTAGAGGGTCCAGACGCCTGGGTATTGCTGGCTTCAGGTTGTGCTTGTGATGAGCTGCTTAAGGCGGAATGAGAGGAATCAATACGTTCGTAGGAGGCACGGTTGAATTGGCTTCCTGGAACAGAAGTCACAACTCCAAGGAGTTTGTGAGTTGACTCCTCTACTGACGAGGTGGACTCCTTGTCCTGCACGAAAAGAGTGCTGTCAGGCTCAGAGGTGTCAGAAGAATCCGGGTCTTCCGGCTTTCGAACATGCGACGAAGTCGTGACAACAGGCGACGAGCTGTCCACAATGCGCCGGCTCTGCTTCTTAACAGGTCTTTTCGGCGTTACAGAAGACTTTGGGCTGTGGTCATTCTGTGTGCTCTTTTGTTTGTTCTTCCATTCATCGATGAGGGGTTTACCGACATTCCAGTAGGGCTCCCAACTTGGTTCGTATGCCTCTCCTGTTACTGGGTGATTGTCCCAATCAAGTAGATAAGATACTGTGCCATCAATTGTTTTCTTCTCTAGGATGCCTTTAATAGTGTATTCTTGTTCCGATGCACGTCTTCGCTTTCGATTTGACAAGCTACGACGCGGCATACTAGAGAGCGGAGAAGAGTCTAGACAAAGAAGCCATGGTTAGTTAGTCAGCTCATGTGAAGTGTAGGTGAACTCGAAGATGGAATTCCTTTAGAGAAATCGCAACAATTTGTATGTACTCACGTCGAGTCGTCGACGCCTTCTTCTGTTTAGGTTTATCCTTTATCCGTGCGCTTGCTAGTGGCGATGCGCTATGCACAATTTCGTGAATCGAGAAAGGATCATGGATCGGCTGTGAAGCTGAACTATTATTCGATCCGGTAGGTGTAGAGAGCAGGAAAACAAAGCAGCAGAGAAGTGGCGTGAAGAGATGGCGTGAGCGGAAGGAAGTCGTGGGAGCGCGACTAGCATCAGTGTGAAAGCTCTGGTGAGGCAAGGGCTTAGTGCGTCAACGTCGTAACGTAATCGGAAGGAACAGTATGCTAAGAAGGCAATGTAGACTGAAAGACGGAAGAAAGAAAGAAGCGAGCCTTTAAGCTTGCGTTTGTACGAAGAACAATGGAAAGGCTGTCGGCAGCCATGTGTTGACTTCACGACGTGATTGAGACGTCTTAGTAACACAATCGATGATCTCAATAGAGCGCGTTCAGCGAGCGTTGTTTGATAGTGAATTTCTTGCCTGGCTCTAACCGCCTAGAGCTGCAAACCAGGCGGCAACAATCTCAAGTGCTACATTACTCAACTGTCCCACACGAGCCCATGAAGTACACTGTCACCTCCCAGTTTGTAGGGCATCGCAAAAGTGACACACCGCAGCACTGCTTCAGCATCTACTGGGTCCCGCCCTTCTCTAACCTCTTCGCACGATCCTCCTCACCCTTGCGCTCGCCTTCCCTCACCATTCTCTGGTGGCTTCCCTCAATGCAGTTCAGTCTCATTGTTGAGACCCGACCACTTCGGGAAGACCGTTGCGGTTGTTCTCGATGTGCTGTCTGTCGAACATGTACATTGTATAATTCGAAGAGTACCATAGCGTACTTCTATCACAGATAAATTGGTCGGAGTGTTGGATGGTCCAAGTCAACTGGGCCTGAAGTTCGCTTCATCTGTCTCCAGTCCTCATTTGTAATCGGGGAGTGGCAGAAATTGTGTTGTTCTTGGCAGAGAAGGTTGTGCTTGACGCTCTGAATGCTGTGAGGTAACACATCATACAACGAGAGCCTAGATACCCAATGACGGGATACAGAGAAAGGAGGGTCACTGGTGGCGTTTTGGAGGGTTGGACAGAACTTTTCTGCACTCGAAGGCCGTGGCTTCCGACTGACACTTGAAGAGATGAAGCACGGTTGTTGACGAAGAATGAACTCTGCAAACAATAGGTGACATGGCTTTGCGTATGCTCAGTCAATGAAACGAAGCCCACGAAGCATTGCTAGAGGAAGACTCCGTCGACATCTTCCAACATAGCAAGACAGCGACTGACGCTAGGTATCGTACAGGATTAAGCGCCTGGGGTGCGTATCCCTAAATCACTCCTCCTTCTTCTCCTCCTCCATTGCCTTCTTGGACTTCTCGGTCTGCTCTTTCTGCCGCTTTCTCTCCATCGCCCTGACCTGCTCCGGTGGGCTGTCTTCAATCAAGTCGCTTTCATCGTTGAGGCCGGTCCACTACACAAACGTCAGCCTTTGGGGTTGTTGCTATCAGGTCCGTGGCCTACCTTGGGAAGTCCATCCGGAATATCCATCACTCTCTGTCCGTAGAACATGTGGAGTCTCGGCTTGAACTTGGCCACCTCCTCGCGGTTCTTGAACTTGATCAAACTGGGGAATAGGAGGATCATGTTGCGGCCCTCGTCCATGATCGGCGAATGGCAGAAGCTGCATCGGACTTTGCAGGGTAGCTTGTGCTCAATGCTCTGAAGTAAGATATTAGTACAAAAAGGATCCTGGCATCACAGGGAGCTCGGGAGACTCAATTTCTCAGTTGGATCGTACTGCGGTGTGTTAGAATGAGTTCGTACTGATGTAAGGAGGTGGTGGACAAACCCATTCGAGATCGTGGTGGCCGTGAGAGAAGTTGATGTCCTCCTTGTGGAAGATGGCGGCCCATTGGAACGGCGCAGCTGCACAAACAAACGCACACAAGTCAGCACAGTTGCATTGACTGGTTTGTCTCAGAGTTGTTTTAGAGGCAGGGGAACAGTTGGGAGGGAGGGGGAGAAGGGGGGGGGGCCGCCTGAGAAACAGCGGAGGTCGATGAGCCACGACGATGACAGAAGACCACTCACCATGCTGCGTCTGGCAAGTCGTGCAATGGCACAGCTTCGAATCCAACGGCTCCTCCCTGCTCAGCTGATACTTGACCTTGCCGCAGTGGCAGCTGGCGTCGTATTTGGCATCGAAGTCCCCATTCGACTCGTGGATTCTGTACGGCGGACGGGTCTTCCACTCGGACTGGCCGGTGGTGCTCTCGCCTCTGGCTTGGCTCTTGTCCATGGCGGAAAGGTAGCTGACGGTGACGGAGGGACGGGGGCTGAAGCGGCTGGTGAGAAGGGGTGTCGAGGCGCGGACGGTGCTGCTGCTGCTGCTGAGACGGTGGAGTGCTGATGTGATTCTAGGAGTGCAGAGGCGGACGGCCATGTGATGGCGGAGGGGTTTATGAAGACAGGGACGAGTCGGCCCTCGTTGTGTCAAGGGGATGGAGCGGTGTTTATTGGGTTTGCTGCAGGCACCATTGGGCAGGTGTTGTGGTGTCGCGTAGGTAGGGGAAGCGGAAGCGCAGAAACACTGATGTCATGGCGGCCTCTCCCAAACGTACCGTAGGGCCGGGCCAGATCAAGATCGAGGCGATCGTCGTGGTTTAACAATCTTCTGGGGCCAACGCGAGTCCCTTTGGCGCCGGTGATGACCGACAAGACTACCTAACTGCAAGTGTCTACTACTGCAGTCCTCTTTCACCATCGTGTGCTATGCAGATCATCACCGATGCCTCTTCCCCCGGGCCCAGAGCGATATAAGTCCATGCCTCCACCATCTCAGGTGCCGGGTATTTTCCCCACAACGCCTCCCATGCCTTCTACGCCTTCAACAGCCTCTCGGCCCCGACTTCAGAAAGTCCCAGTACGTTTACAAGGTAATCAAGCCTGCAGTCGATCCGACCGATTAGCTTCAGTCTCACGAGCACGGAAGGCCCAGCATGGAAGGAGGGTGTCTCAGGGCGATTGCAGCTCAAGGGAGTCTTACTTGGCTTCAGCACCAACTCGCTGCTTGACGACTTCAAACTCCCGCTTGCACTTGTCCCATGTCTTCGCACGTCGCTCGGAATCAACAGTCTTGACTCTCAACTTGAACCTGCCGGTGACAGGCCGATGATCTGAGACGCGAACCTCATGGCGCCGGTAGTCGAGCTGCTTCACACGACCAATTCCACGGTACAGAAGGCGGTCGCACCATGCTGGAGACCTCTTCTTCTCGCTGGAGTCGTAGTTGTCCGTTCCCACATCGTATTTATAGGTCGGTGCAAACGTAATTGGCCATTCGTTGAACGCTCGGAGCCGAAAGCCCGGGTTCCTCTTGCGTGAGAGTAGCAGCTGGTCCCTCTCGATAAGCTTCGCGAAATTGTTCGACCTCACCGCGTTGACCACAGTGTCCCGCGGCATAGCGTCGATGCGATAATTCAAGTCTCCGTTGAGTATACAGATCTCATGATCCAGTATCATGGAACCGTCACCTCCTCCAACGAACATGTCGGAGTAGTCCAGATTGTCAGCCAGTACCGGCAATGGATCGGATTCCAAGATCGCCGTAACGTCGTTGTTCCTGTTGATGGTCTGACTCTGGCCTGCAGCGAGATGGCAGTTGATGAAGCAAAGAGAGCTATCGTCGAACATGAAACGCATTACCAAAGCACCCTGTGGAGGCTTTGTCAGTCACGTCCCCACACATAGGCACAGGACACCTACCTTGTTTCCGTGCAGACCTCCCATACCACGCTTGATCTCTGCAGCGTTGATGTGATGGATCCTTGATCTTTCACAGGCTTTTACGAACACGCATGTGAACAGGCCAACCATGTTCGCAGTTTGTACTAGCGTATACGGTTCGGATGTAGGCATATGTTCCTCGAGAGACCGTATAAGATGATCTCGCCATGCACGATATTGGTGGCTCATGTGCTCTGAATCGGATGAGTCTTTCTTTTTGCTCTTGAAGAAGCTCTCTGACACATCATTAGTCTGCTCCGTTATTGCACCATTAGTGAGAGCACTCACTCGCAGTGACCTTCTTGTCTTCCAGATCTACGAGCTCTTGAAAGCCAAAGACGAGTAGATCTGGAGGTTCCTCCGAACAAAAGAGATCCCGGAAAAAGTTGGCGTCTCTCTCATCGTTTCTCAAGCTGGTTGGTTTCACAGCGCCTGCGTTCCACGTCATGACAAGAGCTGTGATTTCCCGGAAATCGCAGAATTCGGTGTCGTGATGTTGCATTTGCGCTTCTGTACATGGATGGTCAGCTTCACCAAGCTGAAGTATTGAGATTGGTACCTACCGAGCCAATCGTCCTTGAGCATGCCATCCCACAGCCTGATCGTATTGTCAATGCCTAGCGAAGCCACTTGCAAGCGATCAAGTTTCCAAACACTCGACTGGTCCACTACGATGCTGGCCACCGGCTTATCATGGGCGTGCCAGTCCTTCTTCACCGTCCAAGGATGGAGAGTGGTATCGTACACGTAGACCATCCCACTATTGTATCCAGCCCACAAATAATCCCCAATGCCGGCAAGAGAGCTTATTTTGTAAAGGCTAACATTAACAATATCGAGACAGACATAAGTTTTGCGAGAGTAGACGGTGACCTTCCCATCCGCATGGCCGAAATAGATTCGATCAGCCTGACTGCTTATAGTGGCACTCGATGTGATCTCTCCCACGTTCGGTTGAGATAAGGGCTTCTGGAAGAGCTGGAAGGTAGTGTTCGCATCAGAACTGGGCTGGAACACCCTGATCTCCCTTCCTGTGGCCATCCAGAGCTGGTTGCCCATCACTAGAGAGGAAGAATGCCCCTTGGGCACATTGAAACTTTGATGACCGTGTTTCAAACTTGGCGAACCCGTTTCGTCTGTTGGCCACACATGCAACTTTCCATCATCATCCAATGACCACATCTCCGATGCATATCGATATATCTTTACGATCTCTCCTCGGGAGTGTGCATTGGGCAGCGCGTGTATTACACTTCGAGTCGGTATATCGACCTCCTGAATCTCTCCAGCATTGGTGCCTAGCCACAGACGTTTCCCCTCGTCGTCTACGTTCCTTGCAGGTTTGAATGCCAGTGCTGTGACCTTGACTGTGTCTCCGTGTGGCAAGGTCATCAACGATTCGCCGGTACGCAGATTCCAGACGCGCGTGACGTAGCCGGCGGTGCAGACGTACTCTCCGCAGACGGCAAACAACCTCGTATCATATCCCGTTGCTATCTCCCATGGTCGCTCCCTGTAACAAGGTGGTCTACGGTTTGCTTGTGAAGAGTCCGGGTAATCTATGAGGACAGAATGAGCTCCGAGACCAGGCTGTGGTGGTTCCTCGATATCGTCGGCGTACGAGTGCCCATCCCCTGTTTGCGGTGTTTGTCCTCTCCGAATATCTAAGGAAGTCCTCGTCAACGAGTGTATACCATTTTGAGATGTAGGCTGGTGATCGAGAGACATGCGCGGCGAGATGGGTGGCTGATTCCTTTTTGGGGGTGGAAGAAACTGAGGATCTGCTCTTCCGATCACAGTTGCAGCCCGCCTCGGCATACCTGCAGATCCTCTAGGTTCCGGTGGTCTGGCAGAATTCTCCCGTGGTTCTGGAATCGCGAGATCGCGTCGTGGAGGAAGGCCAGGTCGGAGTTCTGGTAGATCATCTGCAGCTGGCAGCTTTCGGCCGTTGTTCACTTGGCCGCCGGAAAGGCTTTGTGTATGAGCCGGAAACGTTGGTGACCTTGACATTGGTTTGAGATCCTGGCCTCTTCGCTTGTCTCCTTGTGCATGGTGCGGTGGTTGTGGATCGAAATAGCTGTCGCGCTGGATGGAAGGTGTCCGCACCTTAGACTCCACACGACGAGGAACTGGGGGAGGTAACATCTCACCAGGCGTGCTCTCGTTACTACTCGGGGGTGTGTTGAAAGGTGATACTCGCTCGTCCGAAGCAGCCGGCTTGCTCTCTGGCGCCAGCCTGACGTCGTGACTCTGATCGGTAGGCACTGGCGGTTTCGAGAATTGAGGTTTTCCAGCACGGTTGATTGGAGGCGGGGCTGCTGGCGCGGACTCTTTCTTTGAAGCCGCTTCACGCTCGGCAACTGAGGTCCTACGCACTTCCGCCAACGGTTCTGGTGTAGTTGACCCTTGTAGAAAAGGACTCATACGGGATTCAATGCCAGGGGTAGTGGACCTGCTAGGGATTCGAAAGTGACGAGCGGAGCCAGGCCTCGGAGAGTCCAATACAAGGGGCCCTGGAGTGATTGGTCTGATCAGAGGCGAACGTGAAGGTGAAGGCGCTGGAGCTTTGAGGTCCAAAAGATTTGGAGGCGATCGTGGAGAATCTACAGTAACGAGTGGAGGTGATCGCGGTGGAGATAGAGGTCCCATGGAAATCGGTCGTTGCTTCGGCGTGAGTGTCCTTGTTGTGGGTGTTCTAGAACCGGGTGCGTTCGAGCCTGCCAGCTCCGTATGCACAGTGGCCAGCCCATTGCTTCTCGGAATGTCCAAAGAAACACGTCCACCCACTCGTGCCCTCGGTTCTGTCAGTCTGTCCGTCTCTGTCTGATTCTTTGGCGACTCTTGTCGGGGTACGACCGGGATTGCTGGAAGTACTGGAGACACTAGTGGTACTACTTGTTTTGTGCCCATCATGTTCTCGAAATGGGATCGTAAGGAGGACACTGGTCTCTGCAAGGAGTATTAGTGCCATGTCAGTCCTTATGGGTTCCCTTATACACTTACAATAGACGCGCCATCTGTATTCTGCTCCTCCGTCGGCCCCATGATGATGACTGCTACATGCACATCCGATCTGTTCCCCCAACTCGGTGAACTCCACCATCCAGAACACTCAAGGTGTGCCCATCTACGGAACGCTGGGCGTATTGGGAAACAGTACAGCCACCCGGGAGAGATGATCGTTGCCCCGTGCACAGATGGGAAAGACTGTGGGATCTGCTCAAATGTCCTGGTTCGACACTCCCAAGGATGTTGCAGTATTGTGGAGGAACAGGAGGAGAGGCTGTGGATTGTGGGGAGAAGAAGGCGGCTATGAACGAAGGTGTTCAGTCCTGGATATGGATACTGGAACAGTTAAGAGATGCTGTATGTGTAGTTGAATTCCTGGATAGTCGTCAACCCTTCACTTCTTAAGGTAGGGAGCGCGAGGTACCTACCCTAACGTTCAGAAGTCGCGGGAAAGCCCGTGCCGCCGAGACGCATGTTCTGGCGCGTGTTTCGGATCTCTTGAAACACCGTCAACATCCACCCTCGAAGCCCACTGCCTCGTGCCACTATTGACCAAGCATCCGAGACACCACAAACACCGCTCCGCAAACATCAACATGTGGTGTGTAGTGTCCTGCCTCTCCAGAATCACAACAGCTCTAATGAACCCTAGTAAACACATTCTCAACGCGCAAGTCTCCATCCGATCGCCGTGCTGTACGCTCTTCAGTCTCCTCACTGTGCAACACTTCTAATGCACGACGTCCACAGGCCGCAAATGGTTCGACTGTGCCGAATGTCACCTAGAAACTTCCGATCATCCGCTTCTGCAACGCCACGACATGACTTTCGCTTGTAAGAAGTGCAAGAAGTGCTTCCGGAAAGACACACAAGAGTTTGAGGAGAGGTCGGTCTGCATTGAGAAGCTGCGCCCCACCCTACACAGCAAAGATGTGTGAGCCCTGACTCCAACCCCAGCGACGAATACTGCCCACACTGCGACAATCACTTTGTGATCGACGCCCTCACGCCCAAACAACGCCTCGAAGTCGAAGGCGAGGACGTCAGGATCGACTCTAGGATGTTGAAAGATGATCGTGTGAGAGGCGAGCAAACGTCTAAGTTCGACGTTAGGGATACCGCTGACCGGCTGGGCTGATGTGGGGCTTTATTGTAGCTCACACATGCGATTGAGGAGGGAACGATATCCAAGGTTCAGCAATTCAGCGGCATTTGAACACTTCAGCACTGCATTTTTAGGGCGTTGAAAGGAAGGAAAGTTCCTGCTCGATACGGTCAGGAATCTTCCCGTGGACATATGGCCTGAAAGATTGAGTTTGGCACCAGCCAGGGCTTGTGAAGGAGTTGGTGGTCTCGCCCCGCACTCAATGCGCGGATTGGAAAGAAAACACCGTCTTGATGGGGCGTCGTGGCATTCCCAAGCTGTAAGACCTATTTTCTCAATATGTCGTTGCTTTCGCAATGCGCACAGTTTAGGATGAGCTCTGATATAATGATCTCCCGAATCTTGGCACCTTCTGTGATGTCTTGGCTTGATATCGTGATCATCTAGACAGCTGAACTGCAAGCCAGGGACAAGCAGTTTGAGATTGAAGCAAGCCAGGGAACTGCGCCTCTGTCTAACTTGGCGTCCCTAGTGTATCCGAGCGTGTGAGCCATGACCTGCCGTGTCTGTTTACGTGCTACTACATGTACGTGTAAGTCCCATGTATTTTGGCTTGTCAAGAGGTTGGTGTGAACGGAAGATGTTGTATAAGTAAAGTCTTCCCTATGCGGCACAGCATGTTTTGGCTCTAACCCCCGGTGCAGAATGGAAGCTTACCGTTCCTGATCACGTATCTCGCTCACGATCATTCATTCTGAGCAGCACCAGCTCTCGAATTCATGAGACATGCCCACCTGTCAAGACTTTGAGCTCTAGAGGACATTCGCACTCTAGGCGTCGCGGCCCGAACGACGCCAATGTTGACTTTCGGGTTGAGGAGGAGGACCTTGAACGTGCCGGTGTTTTACCGGTTGCTGTTTGTTCTCGTTGAGCTCAAACGTCCAGGGTCCAACTAATGACACCTACATGGACCAGACGTTTGCAACGACGGGAGCATCGCGCCTCCTCGAGAATGGACTGTCAGCCCTACCAGGATCCCGTCGGGCGGCGCAACCATACCAACTCCTGCGAGCGCGACATCATCCATGAACTCCAGCACGTCACCTTCGAAACCGTTCCAGTCGCACAGTCGCTCCATGTCACTCACCGAGTCCCCGCAAAAGAAGAACAGATCATCTGTGAGCTTCTCCGTCCAAGCGACTAGAAACGGTAGCCCTCAAAGACGGGCGCTAGCTCCATCGCATATAGACAACCTGGAGGTCGCTCGAGAGAATACAGCATCGCCTACTGGACCCACCGATACTTGCTTTCTTACTGCATTAGCGGCCCAAGAACGACGGGTTTTGGAGTTGAAGGAGGAACTACACAGGGCTGAGCTAGACCTGCAGAGGCTCAAGAAACGCTGGGCGTCGCACGAGGCAACGACGAAACGGAACGATGTACTCCGAGTACAGCAACTCCGACCACTCGAAACCGCTACACTCAACAGCGAATACACCGAAGACGATAGCGACGGGTCATCCGCGTGGCTACAGAAAGAGATGGAGCGGAGGAAGGCACTGCTAAGCGGCACGAAATCGTCACATAGGAAGGTCTTCAGTGGATCACGTAATACCAGAGCACTCTCTCTGTTGTCCCCAGACCAGGCTGCACCCAATTCGCCCTGCCCGCAACGCTACCAGGATCGGCCGAAGCGGCCCACCCCTATCTCCCGGGCATCCACAACTTCTGACCTGACTGCCGAGCTAGCGGACGCTCTGCGTGACAGTAACGATGATCGAAGTCTGCCTCGTGAAGATCTTCTACGAACTGGGAAACAAATGGCCACCGATTTCAAAGACGGATTATGGACTTTCATCGAAGACCTTCGGCAAGCTACGGTTGGAGATGAGGGCGTGCACGGGATGCAGTCTCGACCGCCTCAAAGCGCATTGAACGTGGCAAATGGGCGGAAACTTGCTGGTAGACCGAGCAGTAGGATCACCGCGAATGCTACAGGCCGACCTACCATGACGAAAACAAGTTCCAGTTCTGGACTACCTATAAGGCCCGCTATGCAGACAAGACCAAGCGGAGACCTTCCCTCAACCGACATTGGAGGCTCTTTCTGGAAAGAGAGTGGGTTGGATGCACCAAAGCTAGCGGCGGCACCGAAGATCACCAAGGCGACCAAGCTGTCGCCATCATCGAGAAAGTCATCTCATCGGCCTACCAACTCAATTGGAAGCTGGGATGCGTGGGATGATTCGGCACAGGATACCGAATCGACGCAGTCAAGCAGCCGTAATTCTATCTCAGAAGGGCGCACTTCACTTGCCACTGATTCAAGCAGCCGGCGGACAAGTACCAGGTATGGCGTGCTGTCCTTGACCTGTGGCTCAAGCTCACTGACGGATCGTAGCTCGAACGACGACACGCCTCGTCAACGAGATTCGACAAACGCTGAGAAGCGCGAGTCTATACCATGGCCAGCCTTGACGAAACTGTCCCCATCTGTTCTGAAACGCACAGCGTCGCATTTGATGAGCGAATGGGATGGAAACTTGTCGCCTTCGCTAGATAAGCAGGATGTGAGAGATAAGCACGATACGGTATCGTCCTTGCGAACGGAGGGAGTAAATGCGGAGTGACAAGGAATATCAACGATTCTGGAGAGGATATAAGCTTCATGTAGGCTGGGCGCGATGTTCAGCCAATGCTATTTCTGCGTCGATCAAATCCTCAAGTCTTACGCGTTAGCTCCGCCTAGGCACATTGTACTTAGTGTAGACTTTGAAATACACGATTTGACACGCCAATGATAGTCTCGATAGCGTCTCTTCCATGCTTTTGGGGTAAACCGTTTTGAGGCTCTCGGGATTAGTCACCCATCTCCGCAAACCGGCGCTACTTGCAAGACTCAACCTTTCAACCCATGCCGAGCGAGTATGAACCGATC
>NAJN01000779.1:0-17379 GCA_005059845.1 Cryomyces minteri | reverse complement strand
ACAGGCTCATCAAAATTGGGGGCATTACTTGATGGGGCAGCTTGAGGTCGATCGTCAGCAACACCAAATGATATGATGTCCACCATACTCGAAACCTCGTTCCTGATCTTCTCAGGAAGCACAGAGGGTAGTTCTTTGCCAACGAGTTTGAGGTTGCAGAGGTACATGGCCAACGCGAACTCAGGGAAGAGCAGCTGCCCAGACTTCGTCGTATCTGACAACATCCTACATTACTATCAGTATTCTGCCGTGCGCTATTGTGTGCCCAGAGCCATACCATATCTTCGAAAGAGCATCTCCGGGCAATTTTGAGCGGAGAAGCAAATCTTTACACTTGTCTCCAGACAATGCCTGTTCGTTGCCCACCGCAGACTTAAACAATTGCTCAAACTTCGCCTGATCTTGTGCTGTTATGAAAGATAGCCTGATGTTTGGAATCTTGGAAGACCTTCTGCCTGCGCTGGCAGCTGGAGCTGGCGCTGGTGACGATCTGAACGAGTCCGCTATCTGGGAGGAGGTCATGCCCGTAGGCTGCGGCTGCTGCCGAGGAGCCGGAGCTGGAGGAAAGCTCGGTTGGCCTGTCGGGAACGACTGTTGGGGTGGAGGTTGTCGGAAGGACTGGTTACTCTGCGCTGGGAAGCTTGTGAATTGCGGCTGCTGTTGTGGAGTGAAGCCTAGTTGCGGTTGACCAGGGAAACCGGTAGCTTGTGCTTGCAATGGTGCTCCACCTGGATAGCCGGTGAACTGAGCCTGCAGCGGCGCTCCCTCGAAGCCTGCCGGTTGAGCAGGTAATCCGTTCAGATACTGAGGCTGCTGTTGCTGACCATACTGCTGTTGCCCAGGTCGCCCACTGTTGGCGCCGCCGAGGAACGTGCTCGAGCCCGAGTACATGGCGGCGGGAGGAGGGTGTTAGATGTCGGTCTGTAAGGACAAAGTGGTGGGACAAGATTGGTGCGTGTGTGAGGCTACAGATGTAGGAGATGAATGTTGGTGGAAGCCAGGCACTGCGCAGCTCTTGGAAAACGCGGAGATGACGCCAACGGCTCAAGTCCGCCGCGTCGGCTGAAGTGCTTCAGTGCCTCATCAACTCAACTCCACCTTCAATACCATCACCGCACTATTCTCGTAGCTGAAGCTCAACTATATTGCAAGGATGCCATTTCAAGAAACATCAGACGCTCCAGTGCCCTCGAATGAAGCCGATTTTGCAAAAGTCACGAACTCTACCAGTCCTCACTTGACAGTCGCTGATTCTTGAAACAGGCCTTTGAAGAGCTAGCGCAAGGCGAGAGAACTGCAGCAGCCTTGGAAAACCACCTCACTTCTCTAGAACGCAAGATCGAAGAGCTACTGGCTAGGGCGGACGAAGACGAAAGACTGCGACAGAGTCGGACCGCAGGTGTGCCATCGGAGACCTCCAACGGAACTAGCAACGCGAAAGGGACAGATGAAGTCGTCTCGACAACTGGGAAGACGGCTACGAACGGCAGCTGAGGAGGACCATCGCATCTTCGGACACTTTTACGAGGCCGACCGTATAACCCGCAAAGCTACTAGACCTGCCATGACGGGCAGGTCCCTTGGTTTCCCACCAGAGGTCTTCCACCACAGTCCAGCATCACAGCTGCAGCGCGCAGCGGCCGATCTTGGCACCAACGCCGCTTCGTCTTCGGGCGTGGTACAGAGAAGATTAGCATGGCCCCTGCACTAAGGTAAGACACCACCACTGCTAAACTCGCTATTCTCCGCTAACGTCCCTATCGGATGACACGCTCAATCAAAGAGAAGCTACAAATTTTTTGTTACTTCTAAATTAATTTATTATGCCCTTTTACCTTTTTTAAAGGATAGTAGAGCTAGATTTAGCTCTACTGCCTATTTTTAGTAGTCTACTATCTACTCTTAGTAGTCTACTATCTACTTCTAGTAGTCTACTATCTATATTAGTGAAGTGTTAGTAGCTATATTAAATATGAAGCTATTAAGCGCTACTCTCGATAGCATCCGAAGACGGCATAGCCGGTTGCTTTGTATAACATGTAGCACCCCTTCTAGTAGGCCTACTAGGCGTTAGAAATACTACTATTCTCCTACACCTTTATCGCATTATAACCTAATAACACTAGGGTTCTTTTTGTTCGAACTGACTGTGGTCGAAAAGCGGACTTCATGCTCTCTATTAAGTAATAGAGGGTGCTATAACGTGCGCGACCCCCTGCTGCTTGACATAGCTGCTTGTGTACACGTAGAGTCAATCTCTTGTAGCACGGATACTGCAATAGGCAACTCCTCAGACCGCTGCCTAGTAAGAGCATACTAGTGTGCGTAGAGCATCCTAACCAAGACTATAGTACCTCGTCCATACCTAAGCACAACCACCTTGACAGTATTGACCTAGAACTCGCAGCCCATCATTTGGTCTTTCATACAACGCGGAAGAAGGCAAGTTGACGATGCCATGCTGCTGTGTACGCACGGAACCATGTGCTGCTGTTACCAATGGCGGGTACCCGAGTTGGATGATTGCGGCACTGATGGGTAGCGTTACCATTCAACAGTAGCGACGTGAGGTGGTGCCGAGAATCGTCTCGAACGACACGAACCCTGGAAGATGGCAGAACTTCGGCACCAGCTGCAAGCCTTGGCGCTTGACGCAAAGCTCCAAGTTGCGAAGCCAACAGCTTCGATGCTCATCCAAACCGAACCAACCCTAGACTTTAACGATGCTCTCCACCACAAGCTCCTTTGCGTTCAGGACAGCAGTCACCAGCTGCAAGGCTCCGCCGACTCTACTAGTATCATGCGTCGCAGCGTCCTTCTCGACAACAGCAGCGCCGTGTACAACTCCACAATCAAGATCCGGACCTACCACACATCGTGCATCTATCGTTCGTAGGATACCACGTTCTTCAGAATCTCTGCAGCGAGCTGTAATATTCGTTCGTCATGCGTCAACCACTACACCCTCCTCCACACCATCATCATCTCCACCTCCTACAACAAATCCATCAAGCACACCACCACCACCACAGACTGAGAATCTGACCTGGAATCGCTTTCTCGCCCTCCGCAAAACGCGCCGTCGCGTCAATCTTGCCGCTTCCATCATCTCCGGTCTTGGCTTCACAGCAGTCGGCATTCCCATTCTCAGCCAGCAGGATCTCGACGCCATGGGCTCTCAAACACTGGGACTGGATCCGTTCATTATGCTGGGACTGTACACAGCGGCAATTGGGGCCGTAGGATGGATGGTGGGACCAGTAGTTGGGAACCAGGTGTTTGGACTATGGTTTAGGGGACTCAAAGGACAGATTGCTCAGGTGAGTTGCGAGGCAGACACCAGGGATGCACAGTGGACAGATGGCTGACAGACATCTTGTGAGTTTTAGAAGGAGACCGCGTTTTACAATCGCATCAAGAAATATCGAGCTGATCCCTCGAGCTCCTCGATGGCCAACCCGGTACCGGACTACTATGGAGAGAAGATCGGGAGTGTAGCGGACTACCGACGGTGGCTGAAAGACCAAAGAGCGTTCAACCTGAAGAGAGGAAGAGCCCTGCTATGAGACTCTGCTATTTACATGGGACAGGTTTGATGAGACAGTGACATGCGCTGCGAGCGAGGAGGTTTTGTTCGCCTGAACGGGCCACGAGCAACCATGGATGGCTGCTGAGAGACCCGAGGACAGAGAGATTGTTAGCTTTGGTGAACAATAACATGGCGCGGGGTGGGCATTCACGGTGCAAACTCTTCTCATAGTGCGACTACACATCTCCCACGGTCGGCAGGTATAAGAAGTCGATACTGTACAATACTGTGTATCTGATTGTTTTGTCGCTTAGTGCTTCCCGCTGAGCTCTGTTCTCTTTGATTCCCTTGCGGTCCGCTTCACTCAGCCATATTCCCATTTTCCTTGCCTTTCGCGTACATATTCATTCAGGATAAGTCATCGCTTCAACGGCGCAAGATGTGTTCAACTACTCCGTGACTCATGGCAGCTCAACCTCAGTCTTGTGACCTAAGTTGATACGAGGAGACGCGAATTCAAGTCGAGTACCTGAAATGCAGAACCTGCAAAACCGAAGAAATGAGTGGCCTCCGTTTGCAGAGAAGATACCGCAGCTGGGAACTTTGATATTGGGTCTTCTGTGATGCATCTTCCGGTTGTACCTAGTCGCGGTAGTTCTCTCCTCGGCTCACTACGGAAATCTTCCGTTTTGGCAGAGAAAGCGGCGACAGATAAAACAGTTGGGAGCGGCACGCTCTCCTGAAGTATCAAGTTCATTTCCTGACTCCTGTCAATTGGAAGACTCACAAATTCCACAAGTGCTTATATGGTTATGTCATGGGAAGTGCAACCGGTACATGCAGCATTTTGAGCGATTGTCTGCTGCGACTGATCTTGCGGTAAAGTACAAAGACCGAGTGCCGTTGTGGTGAGGGTGAGGCTGTTCGGCAGTTGGCTCGGTGAGGAAAGCTGCATCTTCAGAGGCCAGCACCCGAGCACATCATCAACCGTCCTCCCTGATATACTACAAATAACACTATGTAGCCTGTCACGCGTGTTTCTGAACGCTGTATACACTCACAATCATGGCATCCACTGTCAGAAGTGATCAGAAACCGTTAGACATCACCATCGTAGGCGCAGGCTTGAGTGGGCTCTCAGCTGCAATATCATGCGCGCTTGCAGGACATAACGTGCTTATTCTTGAGAGTGCTAAAGAGCTCGCAGAGGTACGCAGGCTACTTCCCACCGAGAGGTGATAGAACATGTTATGAAGATAACTGTGTCTAAGCGTACAATCATTCTCGTAGGTTGGGGCCGGACTGCAGATCACCCCCAATGCGTCACGACTGTTCCAGCAATGGGGTGTGAACGAAAGGTTGGAGAAACTAGCTGCTGAACCGACATTTCTGGCAGTCCATCGGTATTCAGATGGGAAAATACTGGCCTTGGAAAAAGACTTTAACCTGAAAGTACGCAGCAAATATGGCGCACCGTTTTGGGACCTCCACCGCGTCGATCTGCAGCTCACACTTGCAGAGCGAGCCAAAGAGCTGGGCGTGAAGGTCCAGTTGGGAGCTCGAGTAGCCGACATTGACTTCGACTCACCGTCCCTGGTCCTAGACTCGGGTGTCAAGTACACTGCCGATGTCATTGTTGCAGCGGACGGACTGTGGTCGAAATGTCGGGAATGCTTCCTCAAGCAGACAGACCAGAAGGATATGCCACTGCCCACTGGAGACCTGGCGTACAGGATCGTGCTCCGCTTGGAGGAACTCGAGGATCCTGAGCTTCGTGAGTGGATCTCGAAGCCTTCGGTCCATTTCTGGATCGGTCCAGGCTCACACGCTGTTGGCTATTCACTGAGAGGAGGCACTATGTACAACATAGTTCTTTTGGTACCAGATGACCTCCCGTTGGACGTGGCCAGAGCCCAAGGATCCGTGGAGGAGATGACAAAACTATTCAGCAATTGGGATCCGATCTTGACTCGGTTTCTTACAAACGTTAAATCTGTTGACAAATGGAAGTTGATGCACAGTATGGTATGCTTCACCCGATATTTTGTCCTACTATACTGACTAGTTCCCAGGGCCTGAACTTGCGAGTTGGGTGAACGGTCACTCTAACTTTGTCTTCATGTAAGGAAGCATTCCCATTGATCTACGACCACTTCAGCTAATGCGGAGGTAGCGGAGACTCATGTCACCCAATGCTGCCCTATCTAGCACAAGGGGCTAATTCGTCTTTGGAAGACGGCGCAGTTCTGGGAAACCTGTTGGCATCGATTCAGACAAAAGCTCAGCTCCCAAAAGCACTACTTCTTTACGAGAAGCTGCGGAAGAGACGGTGTGAGGCCATCGTCAAAGAAGCCTTCGCACAGGTGAGCAGATGTGGATCTTATCTGTTCACTACTATGCAACGCTGACAGTCCCTACTACAGCGAGAGTCATTCCACATGCCTGATGGTCCGGAGCAGGTCAAGAGAGACGAGCTTTTCATGGGTCAACTGGGCCGAGAGATAGACTGCAAATTCCCAAGCCGCTGGTGAGTTCGTGTTGCCTATATTGACTACGCTCTCACTCAATGCAACCAGGACTTGTCCAGAAGTGCAGCCGTGGCTATATGGCTACGACGCAACGAAAGAGGTGGAAGCAGCTCTGGCCAAGACGCCCTTGAAGTTTTGAAAGGCCGCACCGCCTTCCCAAGCTCCATGACAATGGGCATGTGAGATGCGAACCAGGCTATTTCAGGGTTCCGCCACATCTCAGCTTGAAGATACCGTCCTACTTCCTTCAATCATTCAACTTCGCAATAAGGCGGACCAGCTACGCTTCTTGGCGATATACGGGAACCTGTGTACGGTTGCTATAATGGATGTTATGAGCAGGCTTTCACTCAGTCGTCTCAGGTATGCGTGGTACGTAGAAAAGGCCATGCGCGGACAGATTCTCGGCGTCTAACGAGGGTCGACCATGAAGAAATTGAAACACTCGAGAGCCGCAAGATGTGAGGAGTTGCATTTCGTATCCGTAGCTGAGTTTACTAAGTGTTGGTGTCGAAAGTACTAGAGAAACAAATTCAAGAGTGACCGAACAAGGCCTGCATTTTCGTACAATCACAGCTGTGCGCGTGGCCGATCTTTAACACTCTTCCACGCCTCGTCGAAGCCGCACGACCGCACCCACTCCGGCTTGTCGCCCTCGACTGAATCGATCGCCATATGCCCCAGCTGTAGCCACATGTCGTTCTTGATCCTGAAGTTCTCCTTCTGCTCAAACGGCTCACATATCGCCTGGCCGTGTGCTAGCGCACGAATGACCTTCGCTCCGTGACCATCGTCCTCATACCTGTCGATTCTCTCGATGATCTGTCTCCAGGGGTCTTTGCCATCAACAGAAGGCCTTTTAGGTTTGTAATTGGTGATCTCATCCATGAGTGGCGCCGGCGAACCTCTCGAGACATACATAGCGAGGTCGTTCCGGCCCTTCCATTCCAGAAGCCGCACTTTGTGTTCGGCGGCGAGCCAAGACTGCTTGATGAAAGCGGAGAAGAAGATGGAGCAGTTCAGGCAGTGGATGAAGAAGAAATCAAGTTTGATGGCTTTCGGTGGGTGCTGCGCGCTGCCGGTGAAGTAGGCAGCCGCATTTGTCATTTCCGCCACTTTCTCGTCGAGCTCGCCGGCGCCGACGACGTACTGGCGCGCGTGGTGAATCATCTCTTGCAGGACACGCTTGACGACGCCGTCGCGGAGTTTGTTGCCGTCGTCGTATCGTGGCCCTTTGACAAGCTTCTTGTCGGCGCGGATCTCGTCGAGCAGCTGCACGAGAGTCTTGGACTCCGTGGTGCCCTTTTCTTTCGCTGCCTTCTCGGCGCCGAGTAGGAGAGGACCCATCCAGTTGTCGTGGACAGCAGCTTGAGCAAGTGCTTCGGCGATGATGGCGGGCTGTTTGAACTCGACGCCGAACCCGAGATGGATGGTTGGGTGGAGGAAGCCGGCGAACATTCTGACGAGCATGTCGTCTGCTCTCGCGTCTCCTGCAAAGACATACTCCTTCACCACGTTTTGCCAGCCCTTCTCCTCCATCTCCTTCTGGAAGAAAACGAGGAAGTCGTGGTAGTATTCCTCCTTCCCTAGATAGCTCTTGAACCGTTCCGGGATGTGCATGTCATCCACGACCTTGCCGTCAAGCGGCTCCGGCGGGCGCTGGTACGATTGGTTGTTGTCATATTGCTTCTGTATCTCTGCTGGTGATGCGCCTAGGGCGTATATTGTGAGCAGGTGGTGCGCGATGTGGTTGTGGAAGCGGTCATGGTTGAAGAAGATGTGATGCTTCTCGTGGTTCTCTTGTAGGAGCTCAGAGGTCTTCTCGGCCGATTCCGCTGTGATTCCGGGGACGTAGAACTCTGGCCATTCTCCGAGAGAAAGCTCGACCTTTGAGGGCGTAGCCATGGTGCGAGTTTGTATCGAGTACTTGGATGGATTGATGGCTGCAGTGATCAATTGCAGTGGAGTGATGAATCGCGGGACGCTTTGCAGAGCGACCAGCGCTCTTCTTATAGCGACCGCTCTTGCGAACATAGAGGGTTTGGCCGGAATGATCTGTAAACATCAAGTGACCTTCTGCATCCATTATCAATCTCGCACTTTAAAACCGACGTGAGCCAGTCCTCCTGGAATACCTCATTGCTTACAAACGCGGAGTGTGGGGAAGCTATGAGACTCTGAACAGAGCTAATATGTCTCAGGTAAGGCATAGCGGAGAGCACCTCTTGAATGCATCATATGAGAAGGCAACGCTGGAGTGGCGTTGACAATGTAGTGTGTTTGCATAGGCATGCAGTCGAAGCCGCTATGGATCTAGGATAAATGGCTCGAGGACGTCTAGTTCTGCGTCTAGGGTTTGCTTCATCGTTGTCACTCCTTACTCCTGTCGCTTCATCAGGTCCCAGTTACCGAAGACTTCTCTCGGGAACAGAGCCCCTTATGACCTCGTGTGTGCAAGCGGCAAGAACTTGCCACCGATTGGAGTGCCAGAGGAAAAGACTGCTGGATCTCTGAATCGAGTCGTGCATTTGACACAGGAAGAGAGACCGTCTAAGCTAACCCTTGTCATCTGACAATGGAGCTCCTCCTGATGTCGCCAATCGCTCGCCGTCTATACTCGGACTCCGCAAACAAAGCCTCGATCAGATCGATCAGTTCCTCAGCCTCGAACTCCAGCTTGAGTTCTCCCTCGGTCCATAGATATTTGATATCAGCCAGCAAGCTGTCCAAGATCTCCGCGAGGTACTGGAACTTGAACCAGTTCGGACAATAGACTCCAGTCATATCTCTCGGTTGTCCTTCTGGGCCCGCTTGCATGAACAGGTCGCTCAGCTTGTTCATTTCCTCGCAGAAGTGCTTGAGTTGCTTCGACTCTTCTTCGGAGATGTCGCTCATGTCCTCAATATCGACCATGATCTTGCTGGTCGCTGTCAATAGGAGCGAACCAAGCGCTTGTAGTAAATTTGATTGCGACAATATGTCTTTCCACTGCCTCTGGACTTCTCGTATCCGATCCACGGTCATGGCCACGGCATTTTCGCATTCAGCTGCAAAGGGATGGATCGTGCAATTTGAAAAGCCCAGGGCGCCATCAAGCAGGTCTTGCAGGATGGTCCTCTGTGCTTCCATTTCCTTCGTGTAGGCACGTTTGCCAAAGGCATCGAGGGACTTCATATCCGCGTCAAGCTTCAATCTGCTTGAAGGCTTGGCGTCAGGCGATGAATTCGAGCTTTGGTCCTTACGTGCTTGCTGTTGGAGGAAGTCCCGGAGTTGGTCAGAAAGACGCCCGCTGTCGTTGTAGACGAGCATGTTGCCCGCCTCGCATTTTGAGTAATACGTAGAAGCAGTCGCGCGATACATAGCGAGAACCAGAGTAGGGAGAGTATATAGACCATTCGTGGCAGGAGCAACGGGAGACTGGGACAAGCTACTTGAGTTTGTCAGTCTCGCCAGATCTTCTCAAGGAAGCCGCCAGTGGCACGAAGCAAACTTCGCGCGCTCTAAGCGCGTGAGAGATTGATGTGGTTGATGCAGAGCGTACCTAGATCTGCCTAGTGCCTCAGCATCCAAGATGACTTGCTGAATGATCTCCACGATCCCATCTGGTACAGCAGTGACTGTGTATGTTTCCTTCAGGGTGAGCTCGCGTTTCAATGCATCGGTGTGATTTCTGTCACCGTTGGCATTCGGTCGCTGATTTCGATTCGTCGTTGGACTAGCTGCCGTGCTCTGCTTGCCCTCATCTGCATCGTCCCAGCCCCACGCGTCATCTCCTGCGTCGCCAGCCTCATCTGGTTTGTTGCTGTTCTGGCCTGCAACTTGAGCCTCATCATCTAGTCCCCACGCACTAGCCTCTTGATCGTCCTCCAGCTGCTGCGGCCGCTTAGTCGATGAATTTGCCGGACCACCACCGTTGTCCCAAGCCGCATTCCAGTCCTCGTTGCCCTGGTCTCCGGTAACGACCACTTCGCCACGTTGAACCGTTTGAGTCTCAACCCTTTCGACGACTCTTCTTTCCGACACGCCGTTCAGAATTTGGCGTCGGGTGGCAGCCAAAGCGGCTTCTCTTCTCTTGGCCAGCCACGTGCGAGGAGTACGCTCCACCCAGCTCACTAGTTCGGACTTCCCACTCCATCCCAGCTCTTCGACGTTGTCTGCAAGATTCAGGACATGGCCCAAGACTTGCTCGAAACTCTGCATGCCTTCCAAAGACAGGGGAATCGCAGGCTCCAGCCAGCCAGTGAGTAGACGTGAGTTGATGGAAGGCATTAGGATCTCAGACAAGGGGATGGATATAGCTGGTGGCAGGCGTGTGCCGAGATACTCTAATACGTCGCTCAGACCAGTGAGCAGAGTGGGGATGCTCACGTCCGTCGTAACCCCTGAAACTTCAACATCATCCCCAGCTATAGATATCTTCCCCACAGTCAAATCGCGGGACATCAATAAGTACGGGTTCAACACGGTATCGTTGAATACTTTGTAGAAGCGTAAAATGGCGGGCTTGAGCGCATCCAGTCTCGTAAGCGCATCAATGACCGTGTTAATGCTGATAGGAGGTTCTCGCGGTAGTTCATCCTTGATCGTGATGTGCCGCGCCGAAGGGTCGACATAGATCAAGGCATTCCAGCACTCGTTCGCATCCTCAATGATGGCCGTTTTGAGTTCCGAAGCATGGTTGTGTAACAGGCCAACAGCGCGGGTGTTCTTAAAATCTCCCAATTGCGCCATGGCAACATCGGCGGCTTCGAGCTTCTCAATAGCCTGCAGAGTTCGTCCCATTGCCGCATTTTGTGCGCCTTCCAGCAGCGCGTATATGTCCTGAACCTGTGCCAACGTTGTTGAAAGCGTCTCATTGAAGGCCAGCTCGTTTTCAAGCAAGTCTGCCTTACTGGAAGCATCGTCGACATGAACTTGTAGATTTTTCCCAACATCGGCCTGTCGAACAATCTCCTGGGCAATCGCTGTTGACCTCGCGATATCAGCTTGGAGCTGCTTAGCTTGGGCGATCCATCCATCGACATCTGGAGCAACTTCACAACTCAGTGATCGGATTTCGCTCTACCGCAGAGATCAGTGACCTGCCAACCTGTGAGCTCTGTGTGTAAGCGATTCTCATATACCTTGACATTCTCGCGAGCTTCCCCTAAAGAATTCAGAAGCGTAGGTAGCGCCGCGGCTGGTAATTCGGCTGAAGCGATACCTTCGGTCTCTGGATATGCTCCATGTTCGACAAATTGCAGAACAGCTAGGCCGAGCTCCTGCGCTGAAAGCGTAGACGGCATTGGGACTCAGCCAGCTTGATGTTACTGATTTGGTTGCAGAGCCAGGTTGATGTACGGGGCCGACAATATGCCCTGGGTCGCCTATAATATGGGCTTTTCGGCCATATATTCTGACGCGCCGCTAGCCTGGTTCGCCCCTTCTGCACTTCGATCACAGCCTTGCCATTTGCAAAACAGAATACCGTGTGAGCACTGTTTACGCTATACACGAGACACTCTTTCCACATTGTGAACACTTTGATAGACCAAGAGCCGCGTAAACATGCCTGTCGCAAACTCATAATCGCCTAGTCGCTTTGTTCCATAATCTTTATTGTTCCTGTACCCCCAAAGCGAGCATCCAGCTGAAGGTAAAGCAATTCGCACGTTATAGACCTGTGAATTTGTGTCCCGTTTCTTACTTCTTCCGCCAGCCTGTGTGTCACGATGGCAGGCATCGAGAAACAAAAGACGCACTTCAAGACTGTACAGAAGTTCAAGACCGATTATGCTCCAGTCGAAATCGCCCAGTACGAGTCCGAGCGGACTGGTATGAGGGTGGTGGTAGTGGACCAAAAGGGCCCAAAGGTGTATGGATATTTTGCCCTGGCCACGGAGATCCATGATGACTCCGGATCACCTCATACCTTGGAGCATCTCTGCTTCATGGGCTCCAAGAGTTTCAGATACAAAGGCGTTCTAGACAAGCTCGCCAATAGAGCCTACTCGAGCACGAACGCTTGGACTGCAACGGACCACACAGCCTACACCTTGGACAGTGCGGGTTGGGAGGGCTTCGCTCAGATCTTAGCGCCCTACCTTGAGCATGTCCTTTTGCCCACTCTGACAGATTCGGGCTGTTATACAGAGGTTCACCATATCGATGGCACTGGTCATGATGCAGGTGTTGTCTACTCCGAAATGCAGGGCGTCCAAAACGACCAGTCTGAGCTCATGAGCCTACAAGCACGACGTTTGATGTATCCCGAAGGCAATGGCTTCAGGTACGAGACGGGCGGCATGATGGAGCAGCTCCGTGTTCTTACTGCTGATCGTATTCGAGAGTTCCATCGCGAAATGTACCAGCCGAAAAACCTCTGCTTGGTCCTCATCGGCGAAATAGATCACCAAAACATGCTCGAGATCCTCGAGAAGTTTGAGGACGGGATTCTCGATGAAGTACCAGCAATTAGTGCGCCATTCAAACGACCATGGGTCGAGTCTGACAAGACGCCTGCATTAAAAGAGACTATCGTCGATACTGTACACTTTCCAGAGGACGATGAATCATCAGGCGAGGTCATGGTCGGATTCTTTGGTCCAGACGTCAACGATACTTTGCTGAGTGTGTTCAACTACCCGCTAGCTTGATTGTGAGGTCAGCTAATGCTGAATCTAGTTTGTGCTTTGGAAATATTGCTCACTTATCTATGCGGCTCATCGGTATCCGTTCTAGAGAACACTCTTGTGGAGAAGGAAGCGCTAGCCAGCCAAGTCAGCTACTACACCGAGACACGGCCGGATGTGGTTGTCTGGCTCTCGTTGAGCAGTGTAGCAACAGAGAAGTTAGCGGATGTTGAGGAGCGATTGTTCCAGCTTCTTCGAGAGACCGCTTCGAAGAGTCTGGACATGGCGTACATGAGGGACTGTATCAACCGGTTTCGGAGACAAATTAAGTTCTATGCGGAAAGCTCTGGCGACTTCTTTAGCGAAGCCGTGATCGAAGACCATCTTTATGGCAGTCGAGACGGCTCCGATTTGAGGAAGAATGAAAGCCTAGAGGAACTTGACTATCTAGAAGTCTGGACGGAGGAGCAGTGGCGCAAATTCCTTTCGAAGTGGCTCTCGGACGCTCATCATGTGTCGATCCTAGGTGTGCCTTCTAAGGCGCTATCACAGAAGCTGAAGTCCGAAGAAAAAGCCAGAGTGAAAGCACAACGGGATCGCCTAGGCGAAGAGGGCTTGAAAGAACTCGAACGAAAACTGGAGGCGGCAAAGGCGGAGAACGACAAGGAGATACCACGCGAGATACTTGAGCAGTTCAAGATTCCTGGAACCGACTCCATACACTTTATCCCCACTACTACGGCACGATCAGGGCTTGCGAAGAAAATGGGCGACTTGCACAACGACATCCAGATGGTGATCGACAAGGATAAATTAGATCTTCCTCTTTTCATACATTTCGAGCACATTCCTTCGAATTTCGTGACGTTGAAGTTGGTCATTTCAACAACCTTCGTTGCTACACAACTACAACCTTTACTATCCTTGTACTTGATGAACTTCTTCACTACACCAATATCGCGGAACGGCAAGAAGATTGACTTTGAGCAGGTAGTCACAGAGCTAGAAAAAGACACAATCAGCTACGGGTTGGCTCCGCAAGGTAGCAATCCAGAACTGCTGCAAATCGACTTCCGGATTGAACCTGAGAAACATGAGGCCGCTATCACCTGGTTGAGAACCATGCTGTTCGACAGCGTGTTCGACGTTACTGTAAGTCTTGTTGCAGAGAAGACCTAGGGTTGCACTGACGTTCCACAGCGACTCAAAGCTAGCGTTACAAAGATGCTCGCAGAGATCCCTGACGCAAAGCGAGACGGTGACAACGTAAGTCAGCCCCCTCTCTGGCAGAATATCTTGCTGATTCCGACAGATGGCGGCTGCTGTGAACGCCATGGTCCACTGGTCGCCCGAGTCAAGCAGCAAGGCCCGGAATACCCTTGTAAAAGCACTTTATCTCAAGCGCATCGACCGCCTCTTACGAGACGAGCCTGAGACCGTAATCTCGCAGATGGAGTCCATTCGCAAGTCTCTATGCCGATTCGAGAACTTCCGCGTCAACGTCATTGCCAACATCGAAATGCTGGCCAAACCCGTCTCCTCCTGGAAGCTCCTCGCTTCGTCTCTCGACACCACCAAGCCTCTGAATCCTCTCGAATCACGCAAAGCGTACTTGAGCGATGCCGCTCGCAACCCTGGCAACCTAGCTTACATTGTGCCTATGCCCACCATCGACTCATCTTTTGCGTACCTCACCGCTAAAGGCCCATCTTCCTACGACCATCCACAACTCCCAGCGCTTATGGTAGCCCTGTCCTATCTCAACGCTGTCGAAGGACCCATGTGGGTCGCTGTTCGAGGCACTGGACTGGCCTATGGCAGCGGCTTTGGGCACAACAAAGACACCGGCCTTGTCAAGTTCTCGATCTACCGCTCACCCGATGTCTTCAAGGCGTATGAGGCCGCCAAAAAACAAGTTGAGGGACACATCTCCGGCACGATGCCATTCGATCCGCCGGCGCTGGATGGCGCTATCAGCAACATTGTACGTCGATTTGCGGACGAGCAGCCGACCATGGGTTCCGCTGCCGCAGTGAGTTTTACGAACCAGGTCATCTACGGCATCTCGAAGGACTGGAACAATGCCATCCTGAAGCAGGTGCGGGACGTCAAAGTTGAGCAGATTAAAGAAGTTCTGCAAAGTGTCGTGTTGCCGGTCCTCCAGCCGGAGTCGGCTAATCTCATTGTCACTTGCGCCACCATCATGGAAGAGGTATGTCGGACGCTGAATCTTGGAACACTATACAGCAGACAAGACTGACATCTCACAGGATCTCGTGAAGAACTTCAAGGCATCTGGCTTCCGACCCGAAGTTCGGTCCCTGTCATCTTTCCAGGACGACTACGGGTTGAAGCCAAAGGAAGGAGAAGACGATGCTGAGGACGGCGAGGAAGAAGGTGAAGAGGATGATGGTAGCGAAGGGAGCGAAGCAAGCGATGACGAGGATGACTAGGTGATGTTTACGCATGGATGCCGCACCAAAGGCTGTGTTGTCTCTGTAGCTTCTCCGACAGAACGACACACGTACCACGAACGATGAGCCTACTTGATCGCAGTAGTGACACTCCATGTTGCTGTGGCTGTTGTGGCTGAAACATGAAGGTTGCGGCAGCGGAGGCCTTTCACCGGCGGCTCCCCGTTGCGATCGACTCGCACCGCAATCAACGACCTCGGTCACAACCGCGTCCCTCATGCAGGTTCCCAGCCTGCCCTTCTGTCCGTGATGCTCAACTCTCAACAAAACTCCCCCATACACACTCAATTAACTGGAGGTGTCCGCTCGGTGGGAAGGTTGTGTCCAAGTCACAAGCTGCTTGACTCAAAACGGTTGCCAGTTGACCTGATAAGCACGATATCGGATTAAAGTAGCACAACGTTCTCTCCTGATCCGTGCTTGAAAGCGGCGTGAAACGATGAACGTGCTTCTAGCCTGAGGCTTGTCTCACTGCAATGGCCGGAAGAAATTCTGCCAACAAAGCCGTGTTCTCGCGACACTGGCATGCCCAGGCGGTGATTGGTACCTCCAGGGTAGCCGTTCGTCGGACATTCCAGCTGTCTCTCGGCCGACAGGAGGGAGAATCTGGAGAGGGGGACGATAGTGTTGTGCACAGAACTGTAGAAAGCCTCATCTATGTCGCTCTGTACAAGACATCTTTATCGAGGGGTTTGGCACTCGACCAATCACCCGGCGCCGGTGTTGCAGTGCCCAGCTTCCGTTAGTGCGGGGCCTTCGCTCTCTCGGAGCTGCAGCTGCAGCTGGTGTTGATCCGGACGGAAAAGCAACAGCGCTCAACCAATTTGTGTCATACCTGAAGAGCTCCGAGTCCCAAGTCCTCGAAGTCGCTCACGCGTGTCCAGTCCTCCATCTTAGGCTTCCGCACTCAATTGATCTCCCGCCGAGCGTTGCTGCTCACCATGACCGACACGCAGACGGACAACAGCGCTGGCCAGTCCAACGGCCAGCAGGAGCAAGGCCACGACCACCATGTCACGAAAGACTCGGTCCACCAGAGGCTACGAGCAAACAGCTCGATAATGCAGCTCAAGAAGATTCTGGGTACTCAGACCTGCAGTGCAGCTCTAGCAGAGGACGCAATTGCTGATTGACCGGCCAGTCGCCAATCGGGGAGAAATTCCCATTCGTATCTTCCGTACTGCGCACGAGCTGTCCCTCCAGACGGTTGCGGTCTTCAGTTATGAGGACAGGCTTAGCATGCACAGGCAGAAGGCCGATGAGGCCTATGTCATTGGCAAACGGGGACAGTATACGCCCGTGCAAGCGTATCTTGCTGGTGATGAGATCATCAAGATTGCAAAGCAGCACGATGTCAACCTGATCCATCCAGGTTATGGTTTCCTGTCGGAGAATGCTGAGTTCGCGAGGAACATAGAAGCTGCAGGTCTTATTGTGAGTCGTCTTCACCTGACCCTTTTCTCCTGAATTCAGACAGCCCATCCGAGCTTCTTCGCGAGCTCTATTCTATTGCACAGCTCTGGTGAACGGCGTGGGTGGGCTACGCCTAGGACTTCATGGCCTAGTTCTCCGTGCGCGAGCGAAGCGGGATCCTGTGCTCGGAGCTCGTTGTTTGCTGACCATATGTAGTTCGTTGGACCTTCTCCGGAGACGATCGATGCTCTTGGTGACAAGGTTTCAGCTCGAACCCTAGCAATGAAGTGCAAAGTACCCGTTGTACCCGGAACCGAAGGTCCTGTCGAGAAGTTCGAGGACGTCAAGAAGTTAACAGACGAATACGGCTTCCCCATCATTATCAAGGCTGCCTTTGGTGGTGGAGGCCGTGGTATGAGAGTAGTGCGGGAGCAAGCCAGCCTCAAAGATTCTTTCGAACGTGCAACGTCAGAGGCGAAGTCAGCTTTTGGCAACGGAACAGTATTCGTGGAGCGGTTTTTGGACAAGCCCAAACATATCGAAGTGCAACTGTTGGGCGACAACCATGGAAACGTGGTACATCTGTACGAGCGTGATTGCAGTGTCCAGCGTCGTCATCAGAAGGTCGTTGAGCTTGCTCCAGCCAAGGATCTGCCAGTTGAGACAAGAGACGCTATCTTGAACGACGCCGTCAAGCTTGCCCAGTCAGTCAACTACCGCAATTCTGGAACAGCGGAGTTTCTGGTAGACCAGCAAAACCGATACTACTTCATTGAGATCAACCCAAGAATGTACGTTGAGTTAGTTGGTCGCAAGCAGAAGCG